>BQNB010052932.1:0-40256 GCA_026074375.1 Tanacetum coccineum | reverse complement strand
AAAACCACATTTTACTCATATCAAGTGAATTTAATCAACCCTCTTAAGAAACACACTTGCAAATCTTGAAAAATGATACTTTCATGAGGGTAGGGTTATAAGTCAAAACTTTGAAAACATGAGTCATATATGTGCTAAGTTTGAATCAATTGACTTTGATTGTTTATTAAACTTAAACGAACAAATTGTTCCTCATTTTGTTCTAGAGTTTTATAGTCAACTAACTTTTGATTATAACTCCACGGGTCAATTTGTAGTCAACTTTGTTATACAAAGTAAGTCTTTCTCTCTCACTCTTGAGGAATTTGGTCAAATCTTAAAGATACCGTTTAAAGGTCATGCATCACACACCGACATGTGGTCACTCGACTACTTGTCAATAAGTGTTCCGAGTAAAGGTTGTTATAAAACCACTCCTCCGTCTCCAAGTGTCGTCAAGTCTTTCATTCAAATTCCTAGACAAGGTCAAGTCACTCGTACTAAAAACAAGAAAACCATTGTCGTCGACAAAAACAAAATCTTAACTCGCGAGATTCAACCTCATATGAAACCATGGGTTGATATCATTCGTGAAAATGCCATTTGTCTAGGAGGTCATAAGGATCATGTCTCCGCTTGTCTTTGTCATATGCTTTATTGCATTGAAACCTCCACTCGATACAATCTAGCATTCTTTGTTCTCAAAAGAATGGAAAACACTCGAAACAAACCTAAGGAACTCTTACCTTATGGAATGCTTTTGACTCGATTGTTCAAACATGTTGTGTCCGTCTTCTCTGAGCTAGCAATTGATCACTACATCTCACATGATCGAGTCATGCATCCCTTCACTCCTCATTATGAGTGAAAGACACAATTGGATCATGGCAAGAAAAGACCTCGTGAATAAAATTCTAGCTCCTCCTCCACCACTTTAAATCATCCATCCTCATCTCGTCCGTTGGATGACACCATTGATGTAAATGATGATGAATCATTTCATTCCAACTCTTCCTATCCTAATTTAAACGTCTCTTCCTCATCCAATGTTTTCCCTAGATTCCGTCAAAACCCTCCTTATGAAAGTCATAACTTGAACACGTATCTCTCCAAAACTATAAATCTTTAAACTCAACAACGAGATGTTCACCAGGAAGGGTTAAGGTGTGACATCCGAGAATTTTCGAATTTTTAAGATAACTATTTTACCTCTTTGACTTTTTGTCCTGGCGTTGATACAAGAACAACATCTAAATCACGGTTTTCACGTCCTCGGACCCTAAAAGCAATTCGATGTGGAAACGACATTCCTGACAACTTTTTCAGTTTTGCCCGAACCTGGAAACGAGCCGTAAAAGAGGCTAAAACAGCACCGCAAACAATTTTCGAACAATATACAACCCGGACACACAAAAACAATAAATTTATTTTGTTTATTTATCATATTATTTATAAAAATTTAAAAAAAGTTAGTCAAATTTTAATTAAAAGCGTTGCGGATAACGCGAATACTCGAGTTGAAATCCAATTTTATTTCGGACAAGACAAAACCGGTTCACAAAATGAATAACAGATATTTTATTAAATATAATAAAATATTTATGAAACATATGCAAGTAAAATACTCATTTTATCAAAAAATGATTCGGACAAACAATTGCGCAAGTTTTCAAGAGTTGAATCGTCCTTAAGTCCTTCAAACTGAGTTCCCGAACCGATATGTTAACGAATATTACTAAAAGTTTTACAAAACGAAACCCCTGGGACTATGTAAACTTGTTCATTTGTTTTTAAGAGTTTTATCTAAATAAAAAAAAAAACATCTTCTTAAATATACAAAAAATTTCATTTTACATCTAAAATAAACACACACACATAGTATAACTCTCTCTCCCTCCCCATTATTCCCGGCGATCCCTCCCCACCTCCGGCCGCCCACCTTTCCGGCCAACCGCCGCCGGAAAACTTTTCCGGCGGTATTTTCCGATCAACACCAAGAATGGTCCTCACAACCGGATCTACTCGACCCACTACCTCACTCGCGGGCACGCGCCTCCACCGCCATTTTTCATCACAACCACCATACCATCCTCACCATGCCACACAACACCCTCATCCCCCCCCCCCACCTTCGCACCATCATCACCACCTACAGGGGTGCGGTTGGTTTAGCAGACCACCAACCAGGGTGCGTTTGGTTTTCCTAGCCAAAACCCACCAACAAAAATGTTGTTCGGGTTGATTATCTAACACACCGAAAAAGGGTGCATTGGTTGTATGATAGCTCAAGAAGAGGGTGTTCGGGTTGTGGTTATAACAACCAGGGGGTGTTCGTTTGGGTTGTGAGTTTTAACAGCCGCCAAGGGGTGCGTGCGGTGTGGGGTTGCCACCGAAAAGGTGAGTTTGGTTTGGTTGTTCGCCGAGAGGGGTGTTTGTTTAGCTGTTATAAACAGCCGTGGGAAGGGGGTGTTCGTTATCGTACCGGTTTTAAGCAGCGAGACAGTTGGGTCGGGCTGTGGTGCACAACCGGGTGCATTGGGTTTAGCAGCTAGGGGGTTCGGTTTGGGTTGTACACCAACTAGGGTGCGGTTTGGCTTTGTCCACAGCCACCAGGGTGCGTGTGGTTTAAAAACAACAGACGAGGGGTGTTTGTTGTTTGGGTTAACAGCCGCGGGGGCGTTGGGTTCGGTGGCCATAAGCCCCAAGAAGGGTGCGTTTGTTTGTGTAACACGCACCACAGGTGCCGTATTGATTTTCAATAGTGAACAGCCATGTGCGTTTGGTTCAGACCATGGAGCGTTGGTTTAGCGGTAGGTAACACCACAGATCGTGTTTGTTTTGTAGGGTTGGCACCGGTTAGGGTGCGTGTGGTTTATGACAGCCCGCAAGGGGCGTTTGGTTGTGGTAAATTAGCCGTAGAGTGCGTTTGGTTTGTATTACAACAACAGATAGGGGGTGTTTGGTTAAACATATTGCACTAAGGGTGCGTTTGGATGTGGGTGAACAGCAAACATATTGCACTAAGGGTGCGTTTGGATGTGGGTGAACAGCCATAAAGTGCTGTTTGGGTTAATAGACTCCAAAAGTGGCGTGTTTTTTGTGATGGCTGCCAAACAGCCCTTGGCGGGGGGTGTGTTTGGTGGTTGCAGCCACCCACGCAAGGGTGCGTTTGGTTATGTGTTTAAACAGCCCACAAGGGTGTTTGATGTTGGGTTGGTTTGGGTTTGGAACGAGTAGGGCGCGTTTGGATCAACGAGGAAACAACGAGGGTTCGTTTGGTTTATATTATCAAAACGACAAATAAAAATAAATTAAGTTTTAATAAATATTAAAACTGGATAACTATTATTTGGTGGTTGTTAAAATGGTTAAATAAATATAATATTTATTAAGTGAGTAAGATGAATAAACAATAAATATATATTAAAATTGTATGAATACAAAATTTTAACGAGATTTATAATTTATAAATCGGAACCAAAGGGGCGGTTAAGGGTTATATAAATGCAATATTTATTAGTTTGTGAGTTTCGATATAACAACGTGAATATATATGTCATATCTGATAAACGCGGGAGTTGGAAAAATGGAAACGTGAATAGCTTCAACATATATAATAACAGAAAGCGCGTGCATTTGAAATATTGAAAACGAACGATTTCAATAATATTGATTAAAGGAAACGTCGAGTTTAAAGAAAGACGGAAAAACGAACATAAACAGGAAATTCATGAAGAAATTTTATATAAATTTCCTAAAATTTAGTAATGGTTTACTAAACTTTATAATATTTAGAAACCGATAAGGCATAAAGTTATATTTTAAGTAATTAAATAGAACTACATCATAAATTTGACAACGGGGACGAAAACTATATTTTTACAATGAGTCGAATTAGGTTATAACGCGATGCTTCGAGGAAAATGAAATACAAGTTATAAAATATTCTTTTATATTTTATAATTACATCTAAAAAAGGAAACTTATAATTATTGTAAAAATACTTTTACAAACATTGTTTACACATAATTGGAACTTTTAAAACGTACCGACTACGTTTATACATGAAACCTCTATTTTTATTAGCGTTGATTTTCAGAACACAAGTTCAAACTAATTGGTTTAATTATCCACACTTATTATATCATACCTAGCGAGTATTATATACTTTCACTATCTTTGTATTAATTGTCTTGTGATTAACTTAGCGGTATGAAGCATATAAGAAGGGTTGATTATTCATATGTAATATAAAAATTATATATATTAAACACCCATTTGGGAATATTACTAATTTTATTTATTAAAACCAACCACCAAACCATTTCAAAGATTAAATCTAAATCTTTATCAACGCGTCGCGTTGACATAACAATTCACCGGGGAACCCAAACATATTATCCTAGGCTAGTGGGACTTAGCCGTTAAGTTAAGCTGCATCTTCTCGGTCAGGCAGCTTCATCTTCCATTCGTATTGTGCATATTAGATGCCTATCTATCAGTCATTCTTCATCATCAAAGTGAATTAGATGCCTACCTACCAATCGTTCTTCAAACATCAAGGTGAGTTCATAGCCCCACGTTTTACATGTTTTACATATATTTTGGGGGTGAGAACATGCTTGTTGCAAATTCAATTACGTGTTTGATTTAAACTCGTTACGTGCTCATTTTCAACTCGTCTGCATACATGTTTACAAACGCATTTACATGGTTGATTACCTGTTTGGTTTACATACTCATTATGATATCTCCGAGGAATACAAACTTTGGTTTAACTTTTCAAACGTAAGCACATACTATATAGTTATCGATTATGGATTAGCTCCGTTTGTATGTTCAAGTAATATCATGCTGAGGGTGGTCCAAGTGGGGACATCCCGGTGATAGGCACACGTCAAGTAATTCAATGCTGAGGTGTCCAGTGCGGGACTTCCGGTGTAAGACACACGTCAAGTGAATTCAGTGTTGAGGTGTCCAGTGGGGACATCCGTTGTATAGCACAATGGCCATGTGTTTATTTAGCGACTAATAGTTTTCATGAACTTAGTGTAATGGTAATCATAGTGTTTTATACACACTGAATAAGAGTGGCGATACAATGTTTGGATATTTTGTAATCCAACTTTGACCACGTACACTTTTTGGACTATTTGGGGATAGAAATGTCTTGCATATTTTACAGCAATTGATTTCTAAAATCATACATAACAATTTGGAAGTACATTTAAGATTTAAATGTCACACAATTATTTTATGATACGTAGGGAGAAAGTAGTCATTAAACTTTATTTCAGGATACTTAAAGATACAGTGGGCAGAATCCTTTATGAAACTACGTTTGTATTTACCAGAAACCTATGAACTCACCAACATTTATGTTGACCTTTTTAAGCATGTTCTTCAGTGGAAATTATATGCTCGTTTCTGAAGTTCATTAGGGGTGGAGTCAAACATTCAAGCTTTTCATTGTGATGCAAATATGGACAAAAATGTATATTAACTACAAGATTTTGGATTAAATCAAACGAGATTGTTTTTAAAAAAAAATTAAAAAAAAAAAAAAAAAAAAAAAAAAAAAAAAAAAAAAAAAAAAAGAAAATTAAAGATTAAAATAAAAGAAAAATAAAAAAAAAAAAAAAAAAAAAAAAAAAATTAAAATTTAAAAAAATAAAACAGAAAAAAAAAAAAAAAAAAAAAAAAACAAAAAACGAGACACATTTAGAGGTCGTTCTCATTTAATCTAGCGCTGTGTATTATGAAAGTAGCACCCATTGGTATTCCGCTGCATTGTTGTATTTTTGGCGGTGTTTACATTGGTATCAGAGCACTGGCTATATAGAACTAGGTTGCATATTTTTACACTAGACTTAGTCGTTTTCACAAACATTGCATCACAAAAACATTTACAAAGTGCATAACACCGACTTGCTTATGTGCTTACTTACGTACTGCCTTAAGTGCTATACGTGGCATACATAATATTAATATACATAATGTGCTTGCATTCCTTTCGCGTATGTTGTACGCTTATTTATATAAGGATTATTATATAAATACCAGAATATTTTTAAGACATTGTGAGTTATACAATGGTCTCATCTTACTCGTCAGACATTGTGAGTTATACAATGGTCTCATCTTACTCGTCAGACATTGTGAGTTATACAATGGTCTCATCTTACTCGTCAGACATCGTGAGTTATACAATGGTCTCATCTTACTGTACAACATCGTGAGTTATACAATGGTTCTCATTCTAAACTCGTCAGACAAAACTTGTGAGTATAACGATGGTCTCATCTTGCTTCTTAGACATTGTGAGTTGCACAATGGTTTCATTTCGTCATCGGGCATTGTAAGTTAAACAAGGGTCTCTAAGGACATTAATCTTCTTCATAGCTTTATACTATATTGTATTACACGAAGATCGTTATAATTTTTGGTTACATGGGATTATGTATAAATCTAAGAATTACGAGTCTTGTATAGGCGGGACTTGTAATAGGAGGATTTATATGATAATTGCTATGTTGACTGGTTCATCTTCGAGACTTTACACTGGGTCAAATACTCTAACCGAGTACTCCATAGACACATCTTGAACTCTATGTTGATCTCGTCTGGCAGTTTTACTCCCAGTTTTCAAAGACGAAGTTTGGAACAACACGACCCATACTCACAAAAGCACATGCAATTCGTCTGTCCTCCATCACCTTTAAGTGATTTGAGAGTACGCTATTGCACCGGGAATAATTAAGTAGGAGATTTATGATCTTTTATTTTAAAATGATTGGGACGGTCCTCATCATATAACATAATAAATCAAAAATCAACGCGAACCATAATTTATCAATTAGATTATTACATAAATTAGGACGCTTTTTATGCAAACTAATGAATTATAAATGAGTGTGCTTAATGGAAATCCGATATGACACAAACATATGAACCTAAATGTCGAAAATCGCCAGAACTGTTGAAAAGGGTCTATACGAAACACAATCGTCGTTCACCACTCGACAGAATATTAAGGCCTCACTTGAAATTACCTTATCTCATTCTTAAGTTGTTACTTTTGTGATTTCAAATCCTTGCGATCATAAACTGTTCGTGGAACTGACAGACTTGTTACATACCTGAGTAAATGGAGTTGATTCGTCCTCAAACTAGCGACTGAGTACCAAAATTCGCCGTCTATTCGCATAAGCTCTTCCGCGAGCTTCTCTCATTTGTTGAAATTTAGTCGAGGGATATTGTTTCTCGGAGGGTCCTCACCCTCTGCATCCCATCACCGTTTGTTATAGTTATCGCTATTATGGTTGCTGTTGATTGGGTCCTGGAGTGGTCCCAGATTGTATAAATTTTATCAACTAAGTGATGAGACCCAAACAAGATAAGCATATGTTGATATAGTATTCAATTGAATTACTCATCGCAGACAAACAATATACCAATTTAAGTCATGATGCTAATTAAGTACTGCCAAGTAAGTTGGGTGCTTACATCCATAAGCCACGTTGATGTGGATAATCAAACATTACAGATAGTAGAAACGAGACTCTGCCTTAAGACGTAACCATGCGACTACACTTTCTCCTTTGATGTGTTCACTATTAAGAGGCTTTCTTCATAAAGCGTTTATACCAATTATAAACCTTGAAACGATGTTTCCCTAAGATACCTATTCTAATGGATTGGATATCCTGGTCAACCTAGCCGAAATTTAGGTATATTAAGAGGTGTCGAAACACCAGATATTGCTGAATAAAGTTATCAGCGTCATGTTCAACTGGTTTAGTAAATCTTAAGTCTTTTCTTAGACACACTAAGCGGATAACACAAATTTAATCTCGGGACGAGATTTCTTTAAGGGGTAGGTACTGTGACATCCGAGAATTTTCGGATTTTTAAGATAACTATTTTACCTCTTTGACTTTTAGGTCTGGCTTGACTTACAAGAACAACCATCTAAATCACGTTTTCACGTCTCGGACCCTAAAGCAATTCGATGTGAAACGACATTCCTGACAACTTTTCAGTTTTGCCCGAGACCTGGAAACGAGCCGAAAAGGGCTAAAACAGCACCGCAAACATTTTTCGAACAATATACAACGCGGACACACAAAAATAATTAAATTTTGTTTTTAATTATCAGTATTTATTTAATAAAAATATTAAATAAATTAATCGTCATTTTTTTTAAAAGCGTTGTGGATAACGCGAATATTCGGGTTGAAATCCATTTTTATTTCGGACGAAACGAAACCGGTTCACAAAATGAACAACAGATATTTTATTAAATATTATAAAATATTTATGAAACATTATCAAGTAAATACTCATTTTTATCAGAAAAATGATTCGGAAAACAATGGCGCAAGTTTCAAAAAATGAATCGACCGTTAAGTCGCTCAAATGGGTCCCGAACCGTGTTTATAAAAACTATAATAAAAATGTTACACTTTAACCCCTCAACTATTTCATATTTTCACTTTTAATATAAAGTTTTCATATATATAATTTTTATATACATCTTATTTCATTTCATCTCTTTTACAAATAAACACACACAAAAAAAAAATATACACACACACACTTAAATCCTCTCTCTCTCCCTCTTTTATCCGGCCACCGCCCCACCACGGCGCCGCCGCCGGATTCTGGCAACCACCACTCCGCCGCCGCCGGAAAACTTTTCCGGCGGGGTTTTTCCGGCAAGTCCAAAAGTGCTTCCCACACCCCGATCTACGCGACCCACTAGGTCACGCGCCACCCACGCGGCCTCCTCACCACCACCAGCCCACCACACCGACACCACTACCTCTACCATCATCACCCCACGACCATCACCCCACCCACGTCATCACCATCACCATCACCATCACCACGACCACTGCCTCCCCATGGCAGCCCCAACACCGCCACCCTCACGTCATCGTACACCACCACCACAGCCGCCACTAGAGGGTGCGTGTGGTGGTTGTATATAACAACCATGAGGGGTGGTACCACGGGGGTTCATTTTGACAGCCGGTATAAACCCGCGAGAGGGTGTGTCGGGGTGTTTGGTTTGCGGGTTTGACAGCGAGGACAGCCGGAGGGTTGGGTTATCGGGTTGTTAATATCACCGGGGGTGTTCGTTTGGCTGTGAACACCACGAAATGAGGTGCGTTTGGTTTGTATTATAACAACTAGGGGGTGTTCGGGTTTATTTTAAACACCACGAAGGGTGTTTGTTTCGGTGGTTTGGCAGCTATGCTGCGTTGGGTTGTATAACCACACCATAGGTCCGTTTTGTCCACAGCCACCAGGGTGCGTGTGGTTTAAAAACAACAGACAGGGGTGTTTGTTGTTTGTGTTTAACAAAGCCGCGGGGGCGTTGGTTCGGTGCCATAAGCCCCAAGAAAGGGTGTCGGTTGGTTGTTTAACGACGCACCACAGGTGCTTTTGTGATATTTCATAGTGACAGACCCACCCATGGTGCAGTTGGTTCAGCCATGTGTGCTTTTGGTTTTAGCGTGTAACACCAACAAGAGGCGTGTTTTTGTTTGTGGGTTGGCACC
The DNA here is from genome assembly GCA_026074375.1 of Tanacetum coccineum. Lineage (NCBI taxonomy): Eukaryota > Viridiplantae > Streptophyta > Magnoliopsida > Asterales > Asteraceae > Tanacetum > Tanacetum coccineum. Next base: position 30,711 of record BQNB010052932.1, on the reverse strand, counting down.
GTTAGGAGTGCGTTTGGTTTGTGACGAGCCCTGCAAGGGGCGTTTGTTGTGGTAAATTAGCCGTAATGTGCGTTTGGGTTGTATTACAACAACATATGGGGTGTTTGGTTAAACATTATTGGCACTAAGTTGCGTTTGGATGTTGGTGAACATCAAAAAGTGCTGTTTGGGTTATAGAACTCCAAATGGGGCTTGGTTTGGTTGGCTGCCAAACAGCCCTTGCGGGGGTGTGTTTTGGTGGTTGCAGCCACCCCACGCAGGGTGCTTTGGTTATGTGTTTTAAACAGCCCCAAGGGTTTTTAATGTTAGGTTGGTTTGGTTTGGAACGAGTAGGGCGCGTTTGGATCAACGAGGAAACAACGAGGGATTCGTTTTGGTTTATATTATCAAAACGACACATAAAGATGAAATAATTAAGAATTAATAAATATTAAAACTGGATAACTATTATTTTGGTGGTTTTTAAAATGGTTAAATAAATATAATATTATGAATATAAAATTTTAACGAGATTTATAATTTATAAATCGGAACCAAAGGGGCGGTTAAGGGTTATATAAATGCAATATTTATTAGTTTGTGAGTTTCGATATAACAACGTGAATATATATGTCATATCTGATAAACGCGGGAGTTGGAAAAATGGAAACGTGAATACTTGCAACATATATATTATAACTAGAAAGCGCGTGCATTTGAAATATTGAAAAACGAATGATTTCAATATATTTTGATTAAAGGGAAAACGTAGAGTTTTAAGAAAACGGAAAACGTTATATAAACGGGAAAGTCATGAAGAAATTTTATATAAATTTCTATATTTAGTAATGGTTTACTAAAACTTATAATATTTTAGAAACCGATAAAGACATTAAAGTTATATTTTAAGGTATATTAAAATATAACTACATCATAACTTGACAACGAACGAAAAACAATACTTTTACAATGAGATAATTATTTTAGACACGACCTGTCAATGAAACGAAACATGATTTATAAAATATTAATTTATATTTTATAATGGTTACGAACGGGTACAAACATCGGTTGTTTAATTTATAACCTTAAGACATTTGTCTACTTTTATTCAAAGTCTGTTACCAACTGAATTGCTGTCGAAATAATTGGGTTTAATTATTTATTCACACACTTTATATAATACTTGCAAATTATTATATACTTTTCATAAACCTTCGGGTTGATCGTTTTTATGATATAACTCACGGTATGAAGCATATAAGGGTTATTTTTCATATGTAATATATAAAGTATATATATTACACACTTTGGGAATATTCTAAATTTATTTATTTAACCAACCACCAAACCATTTCAAAGATTAAATCTAAATCTTTTATCAACGTGTCGCGTTGACATAACAATTCACCGGGAAACCCAAATACATTATCCTAGGCTAGTGGGACTTAGCCGTTAAGTTAAGCTGCATCTTCACGGTCAGGCAGCTTCGTCTTCCGTTCGTATTGTGCATATTAGATGCCTATCTATCAATCATTCTTCATCATCAATGTCAATTAGATGCCTACCTACCAATCGTTCTTCAAACATCAAGGTGAGTTCATAGCCCCACGTTTTACATGTTTTACATATATTTTGGGGTGAGAACATGCTTGTTACAAATTCAATTACGTGTTTGATTTAAACTCGTTACGTGCTCATTTTCAACTCGTCTGCATACATGTTTACAAACGCATTTACATGGTTGATTACCTGTTTGGTTTACATACTCATTTATATATCTCGTGAGGAGATACAATACCTGGTTTAGTTATAAACAAAACGCATGCTATAATTTATGATATGGATTAGGCTCCGGTTGTATGTACAAGTGAAGATCAAAGCGAGGGTGTCCGGAGTGGGAACATCCGGTGTAGGCACACGTCATTAATTCATGCTGATGTTTGTCCAGGAGGGGGACATCCGGTGTAGGCACACGTCAAGTAATTCAGTGCTGAGGGTGTCCAGGTGGGGACATCCGTTGTAAGCACATGGCCATTGTTTATGTTAGCGACTTAGTTTCATGAACTTAGAGTAATGGTAATCATGGTTTTATACATACTTGAATAAAGTGGCAATACATATTTTGGATATTTGTGATCCAACTTTGACACGTACATTTTGGGACTATTTGGGGATAGAAATGGTCTTGCATATTTTACAGCTAATTGATTTCTAAAAATCATACATACATTTTGGAAGGACATTTAAGGATTTAAATGGTCACACAATTATTTTATGATACTGTTAGGAAGACAGTATCCACTAAACGTTATTAATGCCACATGTAAATGGATAAGTGGGCAGATACATTTATTGGAACTATGTTTTGTATTTACAAAACCTATGAACTCACAATTTATGTTGACCTTTTTAAGCATGTTTTTCTCAGGGAAATTATATGCTCGGATTTCTTGAAGTGCATTGGAGTCTATACATTCAAGCTTTTCATTGTGATGCAATTATGGGACAAATGTATATTTAATTCAAGATTTTGATTAAATCAACAAGATTGTTTTACAAACGACACATTTAGAGGTCGTTCTCTTGTATCTAGCGCTGTGTATTATGAAGTAGCACCCCATGTGGTATTCCGCTGCATTGTTGTATTTTTGGGGGTGTTACACTAGAGACAGAATTGGAAGATTCAGCGAGGTTAAATAGCCCTGAAGACAAAAAGGTAACAAGAGCAAGAAAGACTTGGTTATAAAGAAGCTATGAAATTGCAAGATCAATTTGATGATGAAAAGAGAGCAGGAGCAGAGTTGACACAAGAAAATGACAAGTCACAATACAAGAAGTGTTTAGATACATCCTCCTAGTGAAGATAAAGCTTCTTATGAAGAAACTTGAAGATTCAGAAAATGAACATCAAGTTTAGGGGAGGGTTGTTGGGATCAAGAAGCCTTTAATAAAGAAACTTAATGATTAACAAGATGAATATCAAGTTTAGGGGAGGATTGTTAGGAATTAAAGTCTTCATAGTTTGTACTGCCAAGCATAATTTAGTACTGCTCAAGATACATGGAAATATGCTAAGTGTTGGAAACTGCCAGTACTAATCAGTTAGTACTGATAGAGTAAACTTAGTACTGCTAGAGCAAAGTTAGTACTGCCAGTACTAACTTAATACTGCTGAAGGACTTAAGACTGCTGGTGAAGACTGAAGAAAATATTCTAAGTAGTTAGTACCGCTAGCACAAGAGTTACTACTGCTAGTGTTAGTTACTACTATTAGAGTAATATTGATACTGCTCAACCAAAGTTAATGCTGCTAGTGAATATTGTTAATTCTGATTGAAGAGATTATAAGCTGATTAGAAGATTTCAACTGAAGTTAATGCTGATTGAAGAGATTATATGCTGATTGAGAAGATTTATGAGAAAGTATTTAATACATTTGACTACATGTTTAGGAAAATATTAAATACTTAGTCATTGTATTCAATATGTTTGACTAAATACTTAGGAAAGTATTGTAAGCCCACTAGGACTCCTTGGTGTATAAAAGGAGGTCCTAGGGCATAGAGAAAAAGAGATCCATACACAATTCATTCACATAGACATCTCATTCTATATAGTTCATAGCTTCAAGGTTGTAAACCCTAGTACTACACAGAGTACTCGTATTATTAAGATTAATAATATTGGAGCTTTTCAGTGATATCATTGTTTATACAAGTTTACTGTTTCATTGATATTCACATATATTCTTCTAAGTACTAAAGAGTAGATTCCGCATACTCTTTGGTATTCACAAAGTTTCAACTATAAGTTGTTTTGGATTTATCCAAAGTAACTTAACCCTTACAAGCTAAGGAATCGATCAAGAAAGGGGATCAACAAGTGGTATCAGAGCTTGTGTTCTGAAACTTTGATCTAGAAGAAACTATCAAGAAGAATCCTTTACTCACAAGGAAGAGATGGCTCCTATGGCTCTTTCAGACTCTGAGGTAAAAACTTGTTCAAAAACTTGTCTGAAAAACCATGAAACTCTTAAAAAACAATATGATGATTTAAGAACAGAGTTTAACAAATCTCAGTCCAATTTAGCTAATTATAAAAGAGGGTTAGCATCTGTAGAAGAGCAACTTGTCTTTTACAGAAAGAATGAAGTTATTTTTGGTGATAAAATTATTGTTCTAAAAAGAGATGTCTCATTCAAAGACTCAGATATCAGTTGGCTTAAAAGTGAGTTAGAAAAGGTTAAGCTAGAAAAGGAAAGCTATCAGCTTAAAATTGAAAATTTTGAAAATGCTTCTAAGAGTCTAGACCAATTATTAGGGAGTCAAATAATTGATAAGAGTAGAAAAGGTGTGGGGTTTGTAAGCTATAATGCTGTTCCACCTCCCCATACAGGATTCTTTTCTCCCCCAAAGATTGATTTGTCCAATTCTGGTCTAGAGGAGTTCCAAGAGCCTGAGTTTGAAGGCTATGGACCTAAGACTAGTAAGAGTGCTAGTGAAGATATTTCTAATGAGGTTAGGAAATCTAATGATGCCCCATTGGTTGAGAAGTTGGTGTCAGATGATAAATCAGAAAAGAAAATTGTTTTTCCTACTGTTGCTAAGATAGAATTTGTTAAATCTAAACAACAAGAAAAACCAGTTAGGAAACCAGTTAAGTATGCTGAAATGTACAGGTCACAAAAACCTAGGGGAAATCAAAGAAACTGGAATAATCAAAAGTCCCAACAACTAGGAAATGATTTTGTGATGCACAATAAAGCCTGCTATGTCTGTGGAAGTTTTGATCACCTCCAGTATACATGTAAACAAAAGAGACAGATAAATGGTCAAAGAGGGGAAAAACAAGTGTGGAATAATGCAAGAAGGGTGAACCATCAAAATTCTCCAAGAATTACTCACCCCAATCCAAAAAGACACATGGTTCCAAGAAAAATCTTAACTAGGTCTGGGCCAATTTCACTTATACTGCCAGACAAAGTCATTTTAATGTTGTTAGGACGAATCGGGTTAATGCAGTTAAGGCCTCAACATGTTGGGTTTGGAGACCTATCAAACCTAATAGTGAATCAATCACTTTGAACAGATATGACTATGTTGATGTAAGAGGTAGATCTAGGTCTGTAATGGCTTAGGTTCCCAAGAATGTCTGATTTTCTTATTTGCAGGGCAACCCAGAAACAAAATTGGAAGATTCAGTGAGGTTAAATAGCCCTGAAGACAAAAAGGTAACAAGAGCAAGAAAGACTTGGTTATAAAGCAGCTATGAAATTGCAAAGATCAATTTGATGATGAAAAGTGAGCAGGAGCAGAGTTGACACAAGAAAATGACAAGTCACAATACAAGAAGTGTTTAGATACATTCTCCTAGTAAAGATAAAGCTTCTTATCAAGAAACTTGAAGATTCAGAAGATGAACATCAAGTTTAGAGGAGGATTGTTGGGATCAAGAAGCCTTTAATGATGAAACTTGATGATTAACAAGATGAATATCAAGTTTAAGGGATGATTGTTGGGAATTAAAGTCTTCATACTTTGTACTGCCAAGCATAATTTAGTACTGCTCAAGATACATGGAAATATGCTAAGTGTTGGAAACTGCCAGTACTAATCAGTTAGTACTACTAGAGTAAACGTAGTATTGCTAGAGCAAAGTTAGTACTGCCAGTACTAACTTAATACTGCTGAAGGACTTAAGACTGCTGGTGAAGACTGAAGAAAATATTCCAAGTAGTTAGTACTGCTAGCACAAAAGTTACTACTGCTAGTGTTAGTTACTACTGTTAGAGTAATATTGATGCTGCTCAACCAAAGTTAATGCTGCTAGTGAATATTGTTAATTGAAGAGATTATATGCTGATTAGAAGATTTCAACTGATGTTAATGCTGATTGAAGAGATTATATGCTGATTAGAAGATTTCAACTGAAGTTAATGCTGATTGAAGAGATTATATGCTGATTGAGAAGATTTATAAGAAAGTATTTAATACATTTGACTACATGTTTAGGAAAATATTAAATACTTAGTCATTGTATTCAATATGTTTGACTAAATACTTAGGAAAGTTTTGTAAGCCCACTAGGACTCCTTGGTGTATAAAAGGAGGTCCTAGGGCATAGAGAAAATGAGACACATAACATAATTCATTCACATGGACATTCTATATGTTCATAGCTTGAAGGTTGTAAACCCTAGTACTACATAGAGTACTCGTATTATTAAGATTAATAATATTAGAGCTTTTCAGTGATACCATTGTTTATACAAGTTTACTGTTTCATTGATATTCACATATATTCTTCTAAGTTCTAAAGAGTAGATTCCGCATACTTTTTGGTATTCACAAAGTTTCAACTATAAGTTGTTTTGGATTTATCCAAAGTAACTTAACCCTTACAAGCTAAGGAATCGATCAAGAAAGGGGATCAACATAGAGGCTCAAATGAAGGAACTGGTGGTAAACCAGGGGTTCCCGATGAGTCCACAGTCGTCTCTGCTACCTTAAGTGAAGGAACTAGTGCTAAACCAAGGGTTCCCAATGAGGAAAAGGACATTACTAAAGAGAAGGTCATTCATGAGTGGGGAGATAAACAAGACAGTGAATTTTTTGATGATGATAATGATGATGTTGAGAAGGATAACAAAGATGGTGATGTTGATGATGAAGGCGATTATCATGTCAGTGATACACAAGATGCTGATGATGAAGATATCAAAATTGAATTTGATGAGGATGAGATTTTATAAGTATAAGATACGTGTGCGCAAAGATGAGGATGTAGAAATGGAGAATGCTGAAGTTGAAGAGTCTGATAAAGGTGATGAAGATGTTACTGATGCAACAAAGGAAGATATTGAAAAGTCTTCAGAAGTAAAGGATGATACCAAGAAAACCGAACTCTCTCCATCAAGCTCAAACTTATCTGTTTCTTTAGGTTTTGGTGATCAATTTCTTAAACTTTCTTCTGATTCTTCCTTAGTTAAGACTGTTAAGGATTTTGCAGATACATATGTTAGCTCTCTGATGGATATTCCCATCCAACAAGAAACTCCACAGATCCAGTCTCCATCAGTACAGAAGGTTCCCGTATCAGTAATTCCAGAGACAACAAATCTTCCACCTATACCTGAGATTCTCATTAAAACTCTAGTTTCCACTGCTGTCTCTTCACCTCAAGTGACACCTATCATCTCATCCGTACAACAAACACCTACACTAATTCCCACACAACCAATCAAAACTGATGCTCCAACCATCATGATTGCTGTTCATGAATCCAATACACTCATTGCTGTCAGGCTAAGAGTTGCAAAATTAGAAAAAGATGTGTCTGAGCTAAAAATTGTTGATCACTCTACTGAAGCTCTTACAGTTATCAAATCCCAAGCTCCCACGGTTGTTGATAGTTATCTTAATACCAAAGTCAGAGATGTATTTCAAAAGGAACTGCAGAAACACGCGGTATATCTCATTCATAGATATTCCCTGCAGCATCTTCCTGAGTTAACCAAGAAACCGACACCAACAGCTGAATAAGAATATGAGAAAAGTCCTTCAGATATTCTCAAGATTAAGAAGGAACAAGCTGAGAAGCAAAAGAAGCCATAGTTTACCATCAAGTCTACTGACAAGGCGGCTCTTGAAGAGTATGATATGAAAAGCACTCTCTACCAATCCATGCATGCAAACAAGTCTTTTAACAGAAATCCTACCAATCATCGATTATACCATGCACTCATGGAAGAATTGATTGAAGATGAAAACGCAATGGACAAGGGAGTCGCTGACACAGTTAAAGACCACATGAGAATGCATGATAATGATGAAGACGATGATGATGAAGACCATCCAGCTGGACCAAAACAAGGTAAGAAGACCAAGAGGAGAAGAACTAAAGAGTCTGAGTCTTCAAAGAAGCCATCCACCACTAAGGAAACCCCAAAAGGTAAAATCTGACTAAAGGCTCTAAAACTGGTAAGTCTGCTTTGGCAAAGGAACCAGTTGAAGAACCTATTGCTGAGGTGATTATGGATGATGCGGTTGATGATGTGGTTCATGATGATGATTAACCACAAGACACCTCAGAACCCAAAACAAGAAAGACTCTAAATCCAGATTGGTTCAAGCAACCTCTAAGGCCTCCTACTCCTGATCCTAAATGGAACAAGCGTCAGGTTGTACTTGATCAACCCGCACAGCCTTGGTTCAATCAAATGGTCTATGCTTCAAAGGATCCTCTCACATTTAATGACCTCATTACCACTCCTATTGACTTCTCCAAGTACGTGTTGAATGGAATCAAGATAGAAAATCTCACTCAAGATATCTTGTTAGGACCTGCCTTCAATTTGTTAAAAGGCACTTGCTCTAGCAATATCGAGCTTGAGTACAACTTCGAAGAGTGCTTCAATGCTTTAACAGACAAGCTTGATTGGAACAATCCAGAAGGAGATCGTTACCCGTTTGATCTATCCAAGCTTCTTCCTCTACAACTTCCCCCATGGCATCGAACTGTTGCTGTTGACTACTTCTTCAACAATGATCTATAGTATCAGAAGACTTCTGATCTAGAGGTTACATAGACTTCATCTATTACGAAGATAAAGGCAGCTCGGTATGAGATCAAAGGAATTGAAGACATGGTCCCTACACTTTGGAGTACCATTAAACATGCATACGACAAAGATACTAAAAAGGAAATCAAGCACTGGGGTAAAAGACGTAAATTGTGGTACCGATCTCAAGTAATCAAATTTTCCAAAAAAAATGTTTAATCTACTAAGGCGATTCTTGGTGTGAAGAGTGATAGTGTCAAGAAATTGCACAGATATGGTCACTTAGAAGAGATTGTGGTGAAAAGATCTGATCAACGGCTTTATAAGTTTAAAGAAGGTGACTTTGTTGATCTACACCTGAACGACATTGAAGATATGCTTCTTCTTGCTGTTCAACACAAGCTATTCCACCTCGACGGGAGTGTTATTGTTGACTTTATTGTGGCTCTTCATATGTTCACAAGAAGCCTAATCCTCAAGAGACGTGTCAAAGATTTGCAGCTTGGTGTAGAGAGTTACCAGAAGAAACTTAACATCACCAAATCTCAGAAGACATTTCTAGAGATTGAAATCAAAGAACCCTACATTCCATCATACGATCCACCAGGAATTATCTATGAAGACCTGAACAAACAGAAAAGAGTTTTGCGAGCTGATGAGCTATACAAGTTCTCGGATGGCACACTCAAGTCTGCTCGTGATGAGATTCATCACAAAGTACTCGACTTTCGTCTGGATTACAACAAGGAGATTCCAAAGAGGAAGTGGACGTCTGTTGACCGAAAGAGATCAAGTCTTATGATTGAGTTGATCGATAAGCAGCTCCGAGAAAGGGAAATCTAAAGCGATTGGTTGGTGCACGGGAATTCGAGATGGACTACAAACTTATGACGCGTACCGTTTAATCGTCAGGTCCAATCTAAAAATCTTATCTTCTGAATATTGTGAATATGTAGTATAGACTTATAATTGTAGGCAATATAAATAGTGTTTGAGTATGAATTTTCTAGAATTTTTTAGTAAATTCAAAAAATTTCATATTAAGCTACTCAACACTATATATATATATATATATAGAAAACACCCTCATAAATTAAGGGGAAACATTTAATAATGTTCCTAATATGGCTTGTTAATAATTGGACGTTTTTCCCTAAAAGCATTTATATTTGAATCAATTGATATCCAAAATATCAAGAGATTTAACTTTTTTGATAAGGGGAGAAAATATGATTAAAATATATGGCTAAAGATATGATTTTAAGGACTCAAATGCAAGCTTCACCCTTCATGTGCTAAACATTTTAGAATATCGATGCACATGTAGAGGGGGAGCAATTTTAAATGGTTTTAAGGCTGAGAATAATACCAAAAGACCGACCATGTTTGTAATTACTTGGAGTTATAAGGTGATTAGGATTAGGTATTCGTTCCCACAATCCAACCAGAACTAGAGGAATCTACCCAGGGATATTTCACTAGTTAGTGTAGAAGTCCATAGGTATGATATAAAAAAGGAGTAAAAGTGAGAATAAGAGAATAGTGCCGACTGAGATGGAGCTAGTACTGGAACAAACCCAACAAGGTACTAGTCATGAAGTCTCGGTAAGCACTAAAGGGGTTGAAGAATTAAAAAGAAAATTTTAAAAAAAAGGTGAAAAGAAAGAAGCCATCCTTACACTTAGGCAGAATCCGGGTCAATACATAAACTGTCATGGAGATTAAACACATTTCTGTCTACTTTCTCACTCCGAGTTAGTTGGTATTGAAAAGGTGGCAGTTTGCTCCAGCCTCCGATTAATAAAAACCAAAGTGCACTATCGAGTCTAGAGCCACAAAAGAGATCATCCATAAATCTCATTAGGACACTTATCCATAATATGCTTGCTAATTCACACAATGTAAAAACAAGAAATATATCAAGAGTCCTACGCATTATCCTTGTGATTTTTCCAGAACATCGGAGTGATACCTAAAAAGTACTCACAATGACGATGGAAATACTTCCAGAGCCAACATCAAACAAGCTCTGCAGTAGGTGACCCTTGAGATCCTAGACGGATCAAACTTGTGATACTGGATATCGATTCGGTCCAGCTTATGAATTGGCGGATGAATTTTGAAAAAGATAAAATTGTTGGTGTGTTATAAAAACCGTTTGCATCTTAACACACCGACTAATTTTCTAAATCAATTTTTAATCTTATGTCCATGGGAAGTCTCACAAGGGTATTTGGACATAGGAAAGCTGAACACGAATTGACGGCTTAATCGGGAAGATAGTAACTTACCGGTTTACTCTTACCAGTTCACTCTTACCGTGTTGTCTGCTTTGAGAAGCTCCGGTAATGAAAACGGCTAGTGCAGCTGCGAACCCTGTCAAGGAGATTCTTCAGAATTCTACTTGATCACAGGCAGTATTTATACTGATTAACGGGGAAATGTGGTTGTTATAACCATATTCGATGAAGTGACAAAGCCACTTGCGTCCATATATGTTGTTTATCACTAACACATTCATGCATATTTTCTAACGGTGGCAGCAGTTACCTGATGACAAGTCGAAGTCAATACCACATGCTCATACTTAACCGACATAAGTAACAACGTCATGAAAGCTCAAGTACATGTTTTAAGACTTCCGCTACTCTGATACCGTGCGTCTATCTTGAAGTGACGAAGTATTAAGTTGATACTGCACGTCCTTCATAAAGTAACGAAGTGTTAAAGTTAGAGAATCTCAAGAAAGATGGTTACACGCACTTTCAACATCAAGAATAGTATGAGCATGTCGGTCCAGAAGTCACAAGATCACAAGAAGGCAAAGATTACAAGATGGCGAAAAGAGATTATGCTTGGTTGATGATCTCAAGAAGCTCAAAAGATCACATACAAGTCAAGAAAAGGATACAAGCTAATGCCTAAAAGTCTAAAGATTGCTACATCAAGATTCACAAGATAAAGAACAAGATAACAAGACTACGAGCTAAAGATTAAAGACATTCATAGAATGTAGAGCTTAAGTTTTTGTAAATTGGAGTAACCTCCCTTAGGGGGATATTGTTAGGAATCAAGAAAAGACTCGGTCACTTCCAAAAGTCTAATAGTATAGCTCGTAGCGTAATATTTGGAAACTTACCAAGCTGACCGGGTCAACATAAGTCATCCTTATGTTGACCGGCCATAGTGAGGTATAAATACCCCTCTCCATGCCTTGGAGAGGGTTGGTTGTTCATTTAGTTATTCACATCATAATACATTTTGCTTTCCTTTCTCTCTCTAAGTAATACAACCTACTTTCTCTCTCTAAACTTTCTATCTTGTCTATTGTTAAGTGATTTGATACTTTTACAGGAAACCCCGCGGTCGCCCACCTTTTACCATCCCTCTAAATTATCTAGTGTTCCTTTTCCCTCTCGATTGAAGAAGAAGAAAAAGGACGATGATGACGAACAACTTTTGTCTATCTTCAGACAAATTCGTATTAATCTACTATTTCTATAGGCTATGATCCACATGCCAAAGGGTGCCAAGGTTCTAAAAGACCTTCTTTCACATAAAGAAAAACTCAAAAAGGCGGCCTCTTCAGTCAAACTTAGTAAAGAATGTTCGACTGTTATCCATAGAAGCTTACCCCAAAAGGAAGGAATCCTAGGGAGTTTCACACCACCATGTCTTATTAGACCTTTGGTAGTAAAGAACGCTTTGGCCGATTTAAGGGCAAGCATCAATCTCATGCCACATTCCTTGTTCTGACGATTGGGAATTTCTGAACTAGAACCAACCGTGATGAGTATCTAGCCGGCTGATCGATCGGTTAAATATCCAATTAGGGTCTGTGAGAATATTTTAGTCAAGGTAAACTAGTTCATCTTCCTGGTTGACTTTTGTAGTTTTGGAAATGGATGAAGATGAGCTAGTCCCTATCATATTAGGACGACCATTCATCGCCATCGCTCGAGCTGTAATTGACGTTCACGAGGGAAAGCTAAGCCTGAGAGTCAGAAGTGAAACCGTCACCTTTAACATTAGGAAGACTATGAAAGCTAAATACTCCCGTGATGACTATTTGCACTGCGCCGATCATACTTCAAAACTCGTTCTAGAACAATGGGTAGATACAATCAACCATGATGGAAAGTGGGTGGAGGCGGATGAAGAAAGGGAATCAAATGAAGTATGAGAGGTTTCATTCTACCCTAAGCCAGAACCAATCGAACCACTCCAATGGAAGGCTCTAGAAAATTGATTGAATCCTTTAAGAATAGAACAACCTAAATTAGAACTGAAGGAGCTAGCCGAACACCTCGAGTATGCCTTCCTGCAAGAGGGTGATCAACTTCCTGTGGTTATCTCTTCCGCATTATCTGCCACTGAGAAGACCAAGCTTCTTAAAGTTCTAAGAAACCACAAAGGAGCTATCACCTGACGCATTGCGGACATTAAAGGAATAGACTCATCCTTATGTACACATAAAATCCTCATGGAAGATGAATTCAAACTGAGTGTCCAGCCTCAAAAACGAGTGAACCCAAACATTAAGAAGGTAGTAAAGAAGGAAGTCATAAAACTCTTTGACCCTGGGTTAATTTACCCAATTTCCAACAACCTTTGGGTTAGTCCTGTTCAAGTTGTCTCGAAGAAGGGAGGAATGAACATAGTTAAGAATGAGAAAAATGAGCTCATACCTCAGAAAACAATTACCGGATGGTGTGTCTGCATCGACTATCGTAAGCTAAATAACGTAACTTAGAAATATCACTTGCCCTTGCCATTCATCGACCAGATGCTAGAACAATTAGCTAGGAATGCATATTATTGTTTTCTAGATAGGTTCTCAGGGTATTTCCATATCCCTATTGCCCCAGAAGATCAAGAGAAAACCACATTTACCTCCCTGTATGACATCTTCACATATAAACAAATGTTATTCAGATTATGTAACGCTCCTGCAACTTTTCAGCGCTGCATGACGACCATATTCCATGAACTAATCAAAGATAGCATGGAGGTTTTTATGGATGATTTTTTTGTTTTCGGTAGTTCCTTCGACCACTGCCTTTAAAACCTTGAGAAGATGCTGAAGAGATGCGAAGAGACCAACCTCATATTGAACTGGGAGAAATGCCACTTCGTGGTAAAGGAAGGAATCATCCTCGGCCATAAGATCTCCGAGTCAGGAATCGAGGTGGATAAAGCAAAAATCAAATCAATCTCTAAATTACCATATCCTACGAACGTAAAAGCCATTCGAAGCTTTCTGGGGCATGCAGGCTTCTACCAAAAATTCATAAAATATTTCTCACAAGTCGCACGCCCAATGACCCAGCTCCTTGTAAAAGATGCCCCATTCAACTTCTCTGAAGAATGCATCCAAGCCTTCGATAAACTAAAACAGTAACTAACGCAGCCCCCATCATGATTAAACCAGATTGGGTGTTTTCGTTTGAAATCATGTGTGACGCAAGTGATTACGCTGTTGGGGCAGTACTAGGACAAAGGAAAAACAAACACTTTTAGCCTATACATTACGCCATCAACACGATGAACGAAGCACATGAGAATTACACAACAACCGAAAAAGAACTTTTGGCTGTTGTTTTCGCATTCGACAAGTTCCATAAGTATATAGTTTATCTAAAATTATCATTTTCACAGATCACTTCGCCTTGCGATATCTCTTTATGAAGCAAGATGGAAAGCCGCGATTGATAAGGTAAATTTGATATCGAAATCCGTGATAAGAAAAGGGATGAGAACCTCGCGGCTGACCAACTCTCCCAGATTAAAAACCTCGACCTTGGGAAGCTGACCAAAGCTGAGATTAGATAATTATTTCCCGAAGAACAACTAATGACTATCTTCGATGGAGGTAATGAACCTTGGTATGCGGACTATGCTAATTATCTGGCGAGTCGAGTGCTACCTTTCCATTCTACCCGTCAGGAGAAGCAAAAATTCTTTAACGCTCTAAGGCATTATTTTTGGAATGAGCCATTTCTATTCAAGCAATGCGCGGACCAAATCATACAGATATGTGTCACTGGGAACGAAGCAGCTCAAATCCTCTGACAGTGTCATATCGGTCCATTGGGAGGGCATCACGGGATCGCCACAACCACAAGGAAAGTCTTCAAAGCCGGATTCTACTGGCCTAATATCTTTCGTGATGCACGCAAATTAGTCTGAGCTTGTGATGCTTGTCAGCGAGCCGGTAATATTTCTGCAAGGGATGAGACACCCCAAAAGTACATCTAAGTCTGCGAAATATTCGACGTTTCGGGGATAGACTTCATGGGGCCATTTCTGTAGAATACATAAGTAATCAATAAAACACAAAGAACAATAAAGAAATATAGAGAGAGAAAGAGGTTGGGAGGAAGTTTCTAGTGAGAGAAAGTGAAGAAAAATGCACACTTAGATTATGAGAAAAACAACCAACCAACACCCTCTCCATGTGTGGAGAGGGTATTTATACACTTGATATAGCCGGCTAATGGGCTAAGTCCATGGGCTTTTCCTAAGCTAGCTTATCTAGTTTCTAAATATTACTTTACGAGCTATCTAAAGATATAATGGAAGTGACCGACACTTTTCATGTTCCTAACAATCTCCCCCTAAGGGAGGTCACTCCATTTTACAAAAACTTGAACCTAGCATACTATGCTTTGTCTTTAGTCTTGTGCTCACAGGCTTGATTTATTTACTTTATCTTGTAAACATGATGTAGTGATCTTTGACTTTAGGCTTTGACTTGTATCTTTGACTTGACATAAATATGATCTTGAACTTCTTGAGATCATCAACCAAGCATAATCTCTTTTCATCGTTTTGTGATCTTTTGCCTTCTTGTGATCTTGTGACTTCTGGACCGACATGCTCATACTGTTCTTGATGTTCGAAGCGTGTGTAACCATCTTTCTTGATATTCATTAACTTTAACACTTTGTCACTTTATGGAGGACGTGCGGTATCAACTTAATACTTCATCACTTCAAGAAAGACGTACGGTATCAGAGTAGCGGAAGTCTTGAAACATGTACTTGAGCTTTCATGATGTCTTTGCATATGTCGGTCGAGTATAAGCATGTGGCTATGAATCTGTGAGACTACTAGAACCAGGTACCTCCACGTCCATCTTTATATATTCTTGAAATAAACAGTTAGCAATAAAGCTAGGGGGATTAATATGGCTTTGTCATTCGCCCGGGTTTGGTTGGAGTAACTTTTGAATCCGTGTGAATCGACCTGTGATCAGGTAGATTCAATTTTAAAAGAATCTCCTTGACACGACTTTTAGCTAAAGTATCGAATCTTTCTAACACATATGCATTAGATTCATCGAACTCAACATGTTCTCATTATCGGAACATCTCAAAGCTTATAGCACGGTAAGAGTGAACCAGCGAGTTACTATCTCATCGAATGAAATAAAAATTGATTTGAAAAATCAATCGACGTGTCACTTGCTAAAGTGTTTTTATGACACATTGAGAGTTTTAAACTTTTCAAAATTCATCAATCGTTAATTCATATACTGGAACAAGTTTGATTCATGTAGAATCGCACCATCGTTTCTTTCCAGTTGTCACAAGATTGATTCGTATAGAATCACACAAGTCAACTACCAAAAGCTTGTTTTATGTTCGCTCTAGCAGGATTTCAATCGTCATTGTGATTACTTTCGTATCACTCTGATGTTCTGGCAAAATCACAAGGATAATGCGTAGGACTCTTACATTATTACTTGTTTTCATAATGTGTGAACAACAAATACATTTGTATAGTGTCCCAATGAGATTTATGAATGATCTTTTGGCTCTAAACTCAATAGTTTACTTTTGGTTTTAGTAATCGGAGGCTGGAGCGGACTGCCACCTTTTCAATACCAACTAACTCGGAGTGAGAAAGTCGATAGAAATGCGTGTAATCTCTGTGAGAAACGAAACAGAAGTCTTTTGAGAGACTCTAATGGCTAGGGGAGGAGTTGTGGAGATTGCATACTAGGTCCATGTGATGCCAGTCTTCAATGTCAAACAATCATCTTTGTTGTGATTCTTGACAGCAAGATGTATTGAACCCGGTGATTCCGTTTGATAAACATAAATAACGTCTATTTTATTGCGTATCATTTATCCCATGTTTATTAAACCATTTTGTTTTGTTCAATTGCAATGTTTGTTAACTTTTTTTTTATACTTTGAACGGCAGCTTTTTTTTAAAAAACTTGCAAAGGAGCTAGGAAAGACATTACAAAGAAATAAGATAGCGGTTTTTTAACCCAATACTCCAAGAAAAAGGCCCTATCTACATCTCTAGTACATCATAAAAAGGACCAAGAATCAATGTAATCAAATAAATCCGTTATAGTCGATACGATTAGGGAGGAGAAGCGTCAAAGACCAACTGATTTCGAAGGCCTTCAATATCCGCACAAGCACATAAAAAACTACCTTTAAAATAGACTTGAGACGGGAAGGAAAGACGGAATGTATAAGACCAAGATCCAATCCAAGAAAGAAACAAATATCCTGCCAATCCCAAACCACAATGACAAATTTTATGAAGAAAACCTCTGACCCACGTCACATCGAAAGAAACATGCTGAAAATCCTCCATAGCAGCATTACAAAGCGGACCACAGATGGGAATCCACAAAACACCTCTACGGCTAAGAGTGGACTCTAGTAGGTAACTATCAGACGAGCACGCCAAAGAAAAAACATTAACTTTATTAGGAATGTAATTTTACCCATCTCCGGTTCAACATCAGAAGGAAGAGGAGAAAAATGTCATCAATAAATGTTTCTGATGACTTTAACCTTGATACTCTCCATCTCCCGACAAATCATCAAGTCCACCTATCTTTGGAGACGAGAGGACAATCGAAGTTTAGAATTGAAGAAGGTCATCCACTGCTGCCGCCTCAGCTCCATAAGCACGTCCCCCGACGAAACAAGAATCGAGGATCGAAGGAATATCCCATTTTATTAGCCACCACAATATCCTTATCTTAATTCAGAGAGCAAACAAACGGGGAAACTGAACACAAAGAGGGGCATCATGCTAACCATATATCATACCAAAAACTAGTACAAGACCCGTCCCCAATCCGCTTCTTACAATGCGAAGAAAAATCAAAACCAGAATCTTTCAAGAGTTTATTCACGAAAATATAGCACCAAATCGAGGGTTGATTGGTCACATGAAGATCAAACTGGCGACTTTTGGTGAAAGTTAGAAGGTTCCTACCCTATATCATTCTTCATCCTAACCGTTGGTTAAATTCGAATGAGGATGTGATCGAACACACATGTCTATTCCGTCGTTACGGCCATGTATGTGTGCTTCAGCTGCCTTGTTGGAGTGGTACTTCTGGTGAAAGATTGTAGAATGATCAACCGTAAGCCTTTCCATACAAAAACCCATATTTACCTTTATAAACTTGTTACTCCTTGGCTTTAGTGGTGGAGATGTGTATCCTTGCCAAGCTTATGATAGAATACTCGTCACGACCGAGCAAATGAGCGAATTAGTTACATGTTACCACATAGATTAGTTGAGTGATTTGAGTGTTTTCATCTTCCTATTTCGTGAGGTGTTTGGTTGTGTACTTGTAATGGATCGAATAAATGCTTTAACGGAAAATATCCTTAGGGATACATTTTTATAAACTTCTAAAGGCTACTTGAGGACAAGTAGGATTCAAGTGGGGGGATATTTGATGACATCAAATAACGTCTATTTTATAGCATCATTTATCCCATGTTATTAACCCATTTTGTATAGTTATTGCAAAGAATTGTTACTTAATCGTTTATATTTGAGAATTGCAGTAATTATGGAGTACTTGGTGAATATTAGCAAAAGGCGCGCATTTTGGAGCTTAAATGAAGATATTTTAAAGATTACTATTCTGAAGACCAATACACCGTATCCATCAAGGAAGATACAGCATATCTGTGTCTGCACTCACCAAAGACCAGAAAGGAATAAAGCCCAATACGCCGTATCCAAAAGATCTCAATACGCCGTATCAAAGATATGGTATGTGAATATTCTGGAAGATATCAAGCGTGGTCCCTACTCCAAGAAATGCCCAATACGCCCTATCCAATCCTTGGATACGGCGTATCAAACCGACTTCCAGACCTTATAAATAGAAAGCTCAAAAACGAGTTTTAAGTGTGCTAAATCATATTGATAAATGTCAAACGCGTGTCATAATAATATATAGTATTTCCCGTTTAGATAAGAAAATTACTTGAGGACAAGTAATAGTCTACCTTCTGAGTGTCGTATCCACGGCGAGAGATGAATTGAAATCCATGTAAATGTTTTGAAGAAAAATGCTTGATTATCTTTTAATGATTTTGGTTTTAAAAAAAACTATTTTTAATACTAAGAAAATTAAACTAATATTAATACTAGAATTATAATAAACAATTAAACTACGAGAATTATGCCAAAGTTATCTAAAAGATTTATAAGACGAAAATGCTTGCTAAGTGACATGAAAAGTTCATCAAGTGTGAATTTAGGTCTATTAATGAATTAATTTCCTTAGAAAAGATAATTATCTCACAACTTGGTTTTTTTTGTCCCGACGAGAGATGAATTTGAAATCCACGAAAGTATTTTGTTTGATGCTTGAATATCAAATATTTTTGTTTTTGGTTTTAAACTAAAAATTTAATAAACTATAGAAAAACTAGATAGCAAATAACAAGCAATTAAACGAAGAACGCCAATCTACTTAACAAGCATAAAATAAACTACTCGCTACTCATCATGATCAAATAAGCAAAGCAAAACATTTTATACTAGAACTACACTAATAAATTGAGAAATGATAGAAAATGGAACCGGATTGAAGAGCCGCAAATAAACGATAACTACCCGGTTTAATAACCTAAAGAAAATATTTAAATTCTATCTAACTTATTAAACCCTTAAGCTCCACGTCTCATGAGTTGACCGTACCAAAAGTAACACAAAATAAACAAAACTTTTAAAATAAAAACAGTTTACAAATCATAATCTCAACTCTGTTACTATTCAAAATCGTGGCCCAAAACTGAATCTCTACAAACCAAATGCAGCCCACTAGTAAACCTTGGCCCCATAAAATACTACTACAAACCTAACAAACCTCAATCTTATCAAACGCAGCCCAAGTTCTAAAAATTAATTCTACAAACCAAAGAAGGCCCAACAACACTTAATTAAAACGAGGCCCAATAACCATTTACGCAGGTCCTAAAACAGAAAAACTAATTGCGAATAGGACTAGGAAATAAGCTAGCTCTAAACAAGTTCTAATAAGCTATAAGCAAATGGCAAGCTTGCCGAATACGCAAAAGTATTAACAAGCTAATCACGAAACATCTTATTACAAACAAGCACCGAATAAGCACTATAATTAAGCTTTTTAAAATCGAGATTTAAGCACAAAACACGAATCAAAAAGCTCACGAAAATCAAATAAGTAAAATCTTTTTGAAGCTATAAGCTAAAAAAGACTCATTCGAGTAAGCTAGAAGAACGGAGTAAGCAAAACGAAAATAAAGAAAAGCAAATAAGTCGAGGCTTATATTTATCTATAAGCTCATATCTATATCGAATAAGCTATATTATACCTTATTCGAGTTCTGGAAATAAGCTACAAAAGAAAATAAGCAATCTCAGCTTATTCATAAATAATCCAAACCGAAAGCTTATTTAAGAACTTATTAGATCGAGCCTTAAAGAAATAAGCATAAAAATACAATAAGCTATGAAATTACTTATTTTATTTCCATCTTAATTCTAAATAAGCCAGAAAAATAAGCTCAAAAATTAAGCTTTAGTAGAGGAGCTTATTTACGAAACAAGCTAACAAAAAAGATAAGAAAAGAAAAGGCAATAAGCAAAATGGATATGCTAGATAACCTCAACAAACATCTTCATTATCTTTAAAATAAGCAGTTATAATAAGCTCTAATAAGCTGAAATCTAACTACAATAAGCTGAAAATGAAATAAGCTAAAACTACATTAATCTACTCCTAAAATCTAACTAAGCTGAAACTTTTTAAAACTAAAATCTAATAATCCAAAGTGCAGGGGAGCGTGTGAGTTTTATAGCCACAAGAGGGGGCACTTTTGTAAATTCTCCCAATGATTGCCAAAATGATGAGCCAATGATTGCTTCGATTGTGTGAAACCTCGGATCACTAATTAATCGCAGCCTGATCCATCGTTCACAACGTGACACGTGCCCCATTTTATTTGCTTCCTTTGTACGCAGCGATTTCGTTCGTTGGATCATTTAGTAACAATTTGAAAGAAGTAAACATTTCCTCCTTTGCCATGTGTTGGATTCAGATTAGCCAACAAAAGAAATAATGGGAACCCATGTGACTGAGTGGGAATTATTTAAGGGGCGCGTGCCCTTCTCTATACTTAAAATTTCATTTTACTTGATAATATCACCCATTTCATCTTGGGCCTCAAATTATGTTTCTTCCATTGGGCTTGAAATTGAATGGACCTTGTAGACATGGCTGTTTTAGGACTTTGGCTCATAATCATAGGCTGTTTTGAACTTAGTAAATAAATAGGCTGGCCCAGCCCATATAAATGGGTTACGGGCTGACCCAATAAGATCCGAGGGCACCGTTGAACTCGTAATTTTATGCTCTTTCCATTGGAGTGCTCGGGGTATTTTTTTCTGACTTTGTCTTTATCTTTGAATAATAATTAAACTTGATCAAATTGAGCCCGATAATTTCTGTTTTTGCTTCGTTTTCAATCCTTAGTACCTGAAAGACATAAAAACACAAACCAAACACATTTGCAATAATATTAAGCATATTTCATGTTTTTAGTCCAATTAATAGTGTTTTCCGGGTTATAAATGATGTGTGTTTTAGCAAACATCAGCGAGTCACCGTTTGACCGCGCGTACGTTAATCGTTTTGAGCAACATAAAAAATTTCGACGCGTCTCGTTATTATTTTTAAGATCGTAAATTTATTATTTTTACGAGTGTCGTCTTTTGTTCCTTGTCTTGAGCCGGACTCGCGTTTTAAAATGTACACATTTTATTAAATGTTTTAAATTAAATTAATGTGACGAACATAAAAATAGTTTCGGTAGTATAATCCCGAGCTATAGTGGTCGGTTTTTATTTAAGTAAAACATAGACGTGTCCAAAAATAGTTTCGGTAGTATAATCCATTTCATCTACCAGAAAACCCATAAAAGAAGCATAGGCCTGAAACAATCTTATTGCCTTAATTCTTGCAACAGGTGCAAACACTTCTTCATAATCAATACCTTCTTCTTGTCTATGACCCTGTGCAACTAACCTTGCTTTATTCCTAATTACAATTCCCCTTTCATCTTTCTTGTTTTTGAAGACCCATACAATTGGACTACTAGTGTATAAATCGCCATTAAGCGGTAAATGGATAAAGTCTATATGAGCTAGGGTTTAACAAGATCACCATTGCTTTAATCCCTAAGATAGATTATAATCGGCAAATAAGGATGCTTTATGCAGATGCTTTAATTGTGACATAATTAATGTGTCTAGATCTTAGGATGATGTTACGCCTAAGTCTTAAGAATGATATACCGCCTCGAGAGAAAAAGAAAATCATACACTAAAATAAACAACCTAACTTTCTAATTGAATTAATAATGGTTAATACAATTTTCTTATATTTGGCACGACCGCTCTTTTATCTTTTGTTTGTTTGCTTGTGTGGGTTAAAGTGCCTTGAATTAATTGTAGTCACCAAGCAAACCATTCCAGCCTCTCAGGCTGAAAACCCCCATTTCCCGTTAGAATTAGGATTAGGACTGACATAGGTTTAGAATAGGATATAATTAACATAGGATAAGATAACCAAGATTATTAATTAAATTATAGATTTAGCCAGCATGCCTTCAAGAGCTCTCAGCTAACCCCAACCTGCTTACACGAAAGTATACCACGATCGGGTTCACTGCTGTTCCAATCAGTGTTGACTTTTGAAGTCTCTTCTCGCTCGGCACAAGTGGCGCCAAATGAGTCTCCCCCTCTCCCCTCCCTAGGGCCACTTACATTAATCGAGCCCTCGCATCAGCTGGTATTGATACTCTCATAGAGAGCCTATAGTATGATTCCCATACGTATTGTATAATTGTTAGTTATGGTCTGCAGCTCGCGCACGCGCGGACGGCGCTCTCTCTTATAGCTGATGCTCGCAGTGTGTTTTGCTTGCCTGAAGAGATCTGGAATGAGGTATGTCTCTTATCTATATGAGCTCAGTACGACCGTCCTCGTAAACTGTTAGGCAGCTCTCGGCGGAACTTTAGATTTAGTGTATATTCATGTATATTCTGTATATTTTTGTATATTTGTTAGTTTAGTTTGCTTGTTTATTTGTTTGTTTTATTGTTTGCGCATTTAATTATTTTGCTAATACACTGTTCTGGTCGATAGCTGAATACGGCGTATCCACTTCCATCAGATACGGCGTATCCAACATTCTGTCCAATACAACGTATTCATTCAACTGATTAATACGGCGTATCCACTTCTATTGGATACGGCGTATCGATCATCTGGAACAGAAACATATTTTAAGTTTTCTATATTTGATTTCCGTGCTAATTTTTTTTCTTTTTCTACCTTTCTTCAGAGAAAATCCTACTGATTGTTTATCCCTTGTTACAGGTAGTGCATGACAAGGAGTTCAACAACCGAACTATTCACACCTTACAAAAAACCTAAAAGAGAATTTCGATCATCTAGGAGACACTTCAAGTCACTAAGCCTTGACGAACTGAGATCACCTGATTTCAATTTATTTTCTGACCAAGAATACTCGGAGGAAGAAGAAGCGGAAGCAATGGCGGAAATCATGGAGCAAATACTCATGAGCAAGACCGCAACGGATATTCGATCGAGGGAGTTGCCTAGGCCTAAGATTAAGGAACAAGATAGTTTTGAACTGAAAGACCAATTTCTTAAGGAGCTTCAAGAAAACACGTTTAGCGGTTCAGATAATGAAGATGTGAAAGAACACATTGAGAAATTTCTTGAAATTGTTGACTTATTCCACGTTCCTAACATCACTAAGGATCAACTAATGCTCCGAGTCTTCCCTATATCCTTAACCGAAGCCGCAAGTTGATGGCTAAGAAATGAACCAACTGGTTCGATCAAAACTTGGGAAGATCTTAAAACTAAGTTTTTAAACAAATATTGCCCACCTGGTAGAACTGCGAAGAAAATGGAGGAAATCAACAACTTTCAGCAAGAACCAGATGAAACCCTTTATCAAGCATAGGGGGAGGGGGGGGGGGGGGGGTTGTGCTTTAAAGAACTCTTGTTGAAGTTAAGTGTCCTCAACATATTTGCAGAGATGCAGGAGGTCGGTAATTTGTTCACAATGGGTTTGGATGTTCCAACACGACAGATTCTTGACTCAAGAGGTGCCATTCCAACTAAGACAGCTGCAGATGCTAAAAAGGCCATCCAAGGAAATTGGCAGAATACACTCTCTAAAAAATAATGGCATAATGGAAACATCTAGAAGAAGTACTGAGAATTTGACGGACTGGCTGCTATACAAGCACAACTGAATAATCTAGGAAGAGATATCAAGAAGGTGAATGAAAAAGTTTACGATGCTCAAGTAGGATGTGAACAATGCAAAGGACCCCATTACACCAAAGATTTCCCACTAAAAAAGAAGGGAAAACCCTAGAAAAAGCTTACTACACGCAATTTGGTGGACCTTTTCAAGGAGGGGGATATAGAGCAACAACTCCAAGACTTTATCAAAGGACCAACGCAAATCCTTTGTATCAAGAACGAAGGCAATCAATGGAAAATAACCTTGAGAAAATTTATGGGAGAATCAACAAAAAGACACGAGGAAAACTCTAACTTGATCAAAGAAATCCGAGCTTCAACGGATGTTGCCATAAGGAACCAAGGAGCATCAATTGAAACATTAGAAATACAAATCGGGCAAATGAGCAAGGTACTACAGGAAAGAGGATTTGAAAGTCTACCTAGCTCGACTGAAACAAACCCGAGAGATCAAGTCAAGTCTATCTCAACTAATATTGAAGTTGATTCACACCCGATACGCCGTATTGGATCTCCCTAATATGCCGTATCCACTAGACAGAAACGTACACTCATGTATGAGACAAGACAAACAACGATTCCGTTTCCAAGTCGTTTGAATAGTTACTACTGTGATGGAAAGAAGGGATCTTATTTACCACAATTCTCGGAAGCTTACTCTAAAGCTTCACAAATCGATGAATCCATACCCCAAAAGGAGAATGACCCAAGGAGTTTCACTTTACCTTGCTTTATTAATAATGTATTCTTCGATAATGCCCTTGTTGACTTAGGAGCTAGCATTAGTGTAATGCCTCTATTGACCTACCTTAACTTAGGATTAGGCGAATTAGCTCACACTAAGCTAACAGTGGAATTAGCGAATAGGACAGTGAAATATCCAAAAGGAATTGATGAAAACGTACTAGTAAGAACTGGTAAATTTACTTTCCCAATAGACTTTATAATTCTAGATATGCCCGAGTATATCAAAGTGCCCTTGATCCTTAGAAGACCGTTTTTGTCTATCGCCTGTGATAAAATTGATGTTTACAAGAGAAAGATTACTTTAAGAGTTGGGGAAAAAGATTATTTTCAAAAGTGTTAAATCTGCTAGTAGTTTAATTAAGAGGGTCTACATTCTAAGTTTGAGAGAAAGAATGGAACATGATTTAGAAGCTAGGCTAATGGGAGAGACTCTGGTGTTAAATAGATCATTAGACCCTTTCTTGGAAGATTACATCGAACTAAATGATCTAAATGAACTATTTGAGCTTAGGATAAATCAAGGTGACGATTTAATGCCCACCATTAAGGAAGGTGAGGTAATTAAGGAATTTAGAACTAGGGATAAAGATCTTGATACTAGAATTGATGATTACCCTAGTTATTGTGACGATGATAAAAAGATCCATATAGATTGTGCTCACAACTTAAAGTTTTCATGCATGATAGGATTTGAATGTATGTGCGTCAACTTCTTCCCGTTATTGTACGTCAATGTGATGTCCAAAAAGTTTCATAATTCAATAATGAAAGATAAGATGGTGTACAAAGGGGATAATGTTGTAGGAGCCTTAATGAATATGCCTATTTTTGTTGGAACCTTTTTTGTTGTGACTGACTTTGCAATTTTGGAAGATATGGATGCTTATCGTGATGAAGGAATAGACGATGTTATTGTTGGCGAACCGTTCTTAAGAGAAGTTGGAATTAAAGCAAGACGGTTTGATGGAATGATTACCATTTACAATGGTAATGATGAAGTAACTTACCAAATGGTGCGCTACATCCGAGGCTTTAAACACCTAAACTATAAGCAATGCAATAAAATTCCACAACCACATTACTGAAAGGTATAAGTCAACATGATAAGTTGAAGGGGAGTCTCACCTCATACCAAAAGTCAAAGAGGTTCTACAAAGGAGTTTGAGCTGGATTCGACTTTTTATTCCTGAGTTCCGTCTATCTGGAATAATGGCTCACAATGCGAGCATGTTAGCGTGGCATGAGATGGTTACAGTGGAAGATGAAGAAGATAGCTGAAGACAAGGTGTCCATTACCTTAAAGACTTCGCTTGTAAACAAAGTGCTTCCCCGGGAGGACAACTCCGACTTGTATTTAATTTTATCGAGTCTATCTTCCCAGAATCATTACGGCGTATCAGCTCCATGACAGAGACCGTATTGATTGTCTGGACGTTCTTTCAGTCTTTATTTTTTATTGAACACTTTAAAAACCATTATTCCACCTCTGGACATACGGCATATTTCACTAACCTGATAACTCCGTTTCCACCAAAACCGACACCGTACTATAGTTTAGTTTAGTTTTAATATAGCCGTATCTCGGGTACCAAGATAGACATGCTAAACATTCTTCCTATATTTTATACTGTGACATCGTGTAAAGAAATATCCAACCAAAGTGGTGGAACGGAATGCATATTTTCTGAAAATTCTGTGTGTGTGTTGTTAGTGCTTGGATTAGTCGCTTTTCCTAGAACACATCTTGCTCATAAACGAACTTGGAGAATCTACCGAGCATATTATTAGGGAAAGTTTCGCATTCTTAAATCTTTTAAATTTTGTATGTAAAGTTTTTTTATCTATACACGAGGACGTTGTATAATTCAAGGTGGGGGGGGGAATTTGGAATGTTTAATTGGCCTAATTTTCATATTAAGTCTTCTATTGGTAAATCAATGTAATTCCATAGTAAAACGTAACAGATTTGATTAAGAAGCAAAATTATTTTGATCGGGACTTTTTCGCAACAAGATTTAAATCTTTTCCCAAGCTTCAATACTAATTCTCGGTAGGCATTTGCTGGACATCTAAAATTTTCTTTCCTATGCGGCTATAACACGCTCTAGAATAATGGGTAATATTTGAAAGTAACTTGAAGACCATCTACTTCCCATAGTTATGAATAGAATGCGTTTTAAGAGTATATAAAACCATGATTTTCAAGCTTTCGCACATCCCCGCTGTGGGTTTGGGCGTCCAACACCTTGGGGTAAAAGCCTCGGAATCGAAAAAAAGATTGAGATTGTTGATGTCATGAGGAAAACTCATTTTGCCTTCTAATGAATTGGAGTGATTAGATAAATTATTTGTCCTAGGTGCTCATTTGCATTTTCATTTTTTAAATCCATATGAATTTGTCAATTTTGTCGAAGTCGCTAAAACCTTATGATTTTAAATGCAAAAATTGGTTCCCGAAAAGGTTGTCAGAAAGAGCCGGTCCTCCTATACCAATGAGTGGACGGATCGGTAAAATCCTCATGGTTACGAGGGAGGATCTTGGGAATGAGAGGAAGAAAAGATAACATCGTGTGAAGAATTAAACATATATATGAAGAGAAAGAGATAGAAAATTAAACAATAGAGAGGATAACGAGGTTTTTTTTTATTTTTTTTAATTTTTATTTATATATATCTATTTTTGGATTTTTAATATTTTTATTAACAAGAAAATAAAATTGATAATGAAAAATTTTTTTAGGTTTTTAGATTTTTATAAGTACGGAAAATAAACTTTCAAATGAGAAAGGATCATTCAAGGCACTAACTTAAAACTAACTCAGTGGTAGAGAAAATCGTACACCTCTTCTCCCGACCTATGGCGCCATTTTAATAAACCGTTCAAACGCGCTGTGTATTATTATATTAGTTTTCTTGTTTAGATAATGAAAATACTTGAGGACAATGTAATTAGTATAGCATTCCGAGTGTCGTATCCTCAGGCGGAGAGTTGTATATTTAAAATCACATTAGTAAAAATAGTCTTTGAAGAATATAATGATTGATTATATATTTAATGATTTGGTTTTAAAAAAAACTTTTATATATTACTATCAGAAAATTAAAATAATATTATTAACTTAGATATATAATATAAACCTATTAAACTACGGAGGTATTATGCCAATATTTCTAATAAAGATTTATAAGACGAAAATGCTTTGCTTAAGTGACATGTATGATCATCTAAGTGTGAAGTAAGGCTCAGATAAATTAATGAATTAATTTCTTTAGAAAAGATAATTATCTCACAACGTTGGTTTATTTTGACAAAAATCTCTTAAAAATATATTAATTACTAGATGTATCATTTGACTATTTTTTTGGATTTTGCCCTTTAAAACATTCAAACTACAAATCTAAATAATCAAAGATTATTAATCAATTAGACCTTTTTACAATCCACACTTAATTCACAATCCACAATATCACTTAACAAGCACTAATAAACTACTCACTAATCATAATAAGCAATTCTAAACATAATAAACTATTTAATCTACACTAATGAATTGAAAAAGGAAAGAAAATGGAACCGGATTGAAGAGCCACAAATAAACGATATCCACCTGGTTTAATAAGCTAAAGAAAATATTTAAATTCTATCTAGCTTATTAAACCCTTAAGCTTCACGCCTCATGAGTTGACCGGTACCAAAAGTAACACAAAATAAACAAAACTGTTAAAATAAAAACAGTTTACAAATCATAATCTCAACTCTGTTAGTGTTTAAAATCGTGGCCCAAAACTGAATCTCTACAAACCAAATGCAGCCCACTAGTAAACCTTAGCCCCATAGAATTCTACTACAAACCTAACAAACCCCAATCTTATCAAACGCAGCCCAAATTCTAAAAATTAATTCTACAAACCAAAGAAGGCCCAACAACACTTAATTAAAACGAGGCCCAATAACCATTTACGCAGGTCCTAAAACAGAAAAACTAATTGCGAATAGGACTAGGAAATAAGCTAGCTCTAAACAAGTTCTAATAAGCTATAAGCAAATGGCAAGCTTACCGAATACGCAAAAGTATTAACAAGCTAATCACGAAACATCTTATTAAAAACAAGCAACGAATACGCACTATATTTAAGCTTTTTAAAATCGAGATTTAAGCACAAAACACGAATCAAAAAGCTCACGGAAATCAAATAAGCAAAATCTTTTTGAAGCTATAAACTAAAAAAAGACTCATTCGAGTAAGCTAGAAGAAAGGAATAAACAAACGAAAATAAAGAAAAGCAAATAAGCCGAGGCTTATATTTATCTATAAGCTCATATCTATATCGAATAAGCTATATTATAGCTTATTCGAGTTCTGGAAATAAGCTACAAAAGAAAATAAGCAATCTCAGCTTATTCATAAATAATCCTAACCGAAACCTTATTTAAGAACTTATTAGATCGAGCCTTAAAGAAATAAGCATAAAAATACAATAAGCTATGAAATTACTTATTTTATTTCCATCTTAATTCTGAATAAGCTAGAAAAATAAGCTCAGAAATCGAGCTTTTGGAGAGGCGCCTATTTTAAATAAGCAGTTACAATAAGCAAAATGGATAAGCTAGACAACCTCATCAAAGATCTTCATTATCTTTAAAATAAGCAGTTACAATAAGCTCTAATAAGATAAAATCTAACTACAATAAGCTGAAAATGAAATAAGCTAAAACTACATTAATCTACTCCTAAAATCTAACTAAGCTAAAACTTTTTAATACTAAAATCTAATAATCCCAAGTGCAGGGGAGCGTGTGAGTTTTATAGCCAAAATGAGGGGAAGAATGTGTAAATATTCTTTTAACTGCCACCAATCATTAGCCAATGATTGGCCTTGGGTACTCCACCTCGGACCGAATGACGTGATTTGCAGCCGATCCGCCAATTAGGAGATGACACGTGGGCTTCTTTATAACGCGTCACATTTCATTACTTCCGTGTGAACCAAATCCATTTAAGAGTATAAGAAAAAGATTGCCAGGTGTAAGCATTTGATTGGCCCAAAACAAGTCTAGTGGAATGTCACGTGAGAATTTTGGGAATTAATTTCAAGTCATGTGACCTGTCGTCACCCCCTTTATATATATAACAGATTTTGCAATTTCCTTGTTGGGCTCATTTTGGGCTTTTGGGCTTAAGCTAGTTTGGGCTGGCCTGACCCGTTAAGTGTGTTTCGGGCTGGCCCAATAAGATCCGAGGGCACCGCTGGACTCGTTTTCTCGCGTTCTTTCCAATGGAATGCTTGGGGACTTTTCACGACTTTGTCTTGATCTTGGAAATTAAGCACTCTTGATCGAAACAAACCCGTAAATATCTGTTTTTGCACCGTTTTCAATCCGTTTTAGATGCAAGACATAAAAATACCAAACAAGCATATATGCACAATAATTATCCATATTTTAGCATTTTTAGTCCATATAATAGTGTTTTACGGGGTTATAAAGATGTGTGTTTTAGCACACATCACATATTCTCGATACCTAAACCATAAAAGTTAATTTTCAGAGGAGAAAAAGAGCAGAAGAGGTCGAGCAACGCTATTAATTCCATAGGAGACAACGTGTAATTCTATATACTTTAGTAATCCTTCAGTTTTTGGTATCATTCGTTAACTCGGTTAGTTTACTTTGGCTAAATAATTGGTTTTGTATTCATTATGATGTTTGAAGACTAATACCTTCGGGTATTAGCCATTATTATGAAGATCTGAATGTTTGGTATTTGTTTATCTTGATTTCTTGATTTATC
>BQNB010052931.1:0-40257 GCA_026074375.1 Tanacetum coccineum | reverse complement strand
GTCTGTGACATGCATGCATCATGATAGACCAATCAATTCCAAATAAAAATTCCTCAAATTAATAAATACAATGGAGAAAAATATCAGGATTTTATAAGTAATAGCATTTAACTTAGATGTCCTTAAGTCTTTTAACAGTTGTTCATTTTGTTCTTTTAGCATTTTAACATTTTCCAAACAAGATGATGAACAGTTTGAATCAGTAGATACCTCATAGTTAGAACTTGTAGAAGTGTAAGCTATGAGTGCAAAGTTAGTTGGACCTTCTTCTGCTTGATCACTCCAATCATAATCACCAAGACCATCACATGATATCAAAGCATTGGAAGTAGTTGTCTCTACTGGCACAACCCTTCTTGTGGTCTCCCTATTCCTATTTTCTTGGTTCCTTGGAGCCCTGCACTCTCTTGCAAAATGTCCCATCTTGTGGCAGTTGTAGCACTCCACCTTGGACTTATCAAACCTAATGGTCTCATTACCATTTACAGAAAACTTCCTTCCAGTCTTCTTCAAGAATCTCCTTGCCCTCATTGTTAGCATAGCCATCCGCCACCTTAAATCCATCTCTTCTAAATCATCAGGATGAATTTATTGCAAGTCCTCATTGTCAATTTGTGGACTGTTTGGTTGACTTGCAAAGAAAGTACAGATGATAGCATCACTCAAGTTGTCAATTGTTGTTGAGTTTACAACAGTAGCTTGAGTGCTAGCAGTTGTAGCACCGTGAGCAGTATTAACTGCTCTATATGTACTGCTGGTGCTGTTTGAGGACACAAAGGCTACGTTTAGTGTGTTTGTGCTTGAGCTTGATGTCCCTTTGGCCTATGGTTCATAGATCTTCAGGTTGTTGTAAAGATCATCCAAGCTTAATGTATCTATCTTAGGCTTGTTCATCCACATAATGGTATGTGTGTTCCATTCTGGTGAAAGACTTCTTAAGAACTTCTGATTCACATCTTCTTGTGAGATAGTTTCACCATGAATCTCTAACTGATTGATAAGCTTCTAAAGCCTATCAAAGGTTTGATCTAACACCTCTGAGCTAGATGCAGTAAAGTTTTCATACTGCTGCTTTAGAAGATTTCTCTGAGTCTTTTTAGTAGCAGCATTCCCTCCAAACCTCTTCTTAACAGCCTGCAGCAATGACTTGGCATCTTTGATAGAGTTAAACTTCAATTGATGTTCATTAGGAATGCCCATCAATAAAGTGCTTCTTGCCTTCAACTCTAACCTCCTTTGTGCCTTTTCTTCAGCAGTTTTAGGAGCAATTGTAGTCTCAACTCCTTCAACAACTTTTGTTACTGAAGGTGCATTACCATTCTCTATGACTTCCCATAGAGAATAATCAATCATCTGGATGTACTGTTCCATCCTCATTCTCTAAAGCTCATACTCACCTTGTTTGAGCATAGACACTTTTGATGCAGCCATAATATGTGCTGAGTCTTGATCCATATCTTCTAGCAAAGAGATCTTGTATATTCAAAAAGGTTCTTCTTATTCAAAGCTTCTTAACAAGCTCTGATACCACTTGTCGATCCCACTTCAATAGATCTTTAATTCCTTATGCTTGTTAAGGTTTAGTTATGCTAGATAAATCTAACACAAACTATAGTAGAAACTTTGTAAAATATATCAAAGATTATGCGGGATTTAATCTTTGATCAATAAGAAGAATATGCAATAGAATAGTAATTCTAATGAACATACAGATTAACAAACAAAGCTTCAATATATTAATACGAATACTCTAACTAGTATCAGGGTTACAAAACCTTGAAGCTATAACAATTATATGAATGACTTGTTTTGGTACGACTAAGATACTAAACTCTATGCCCTAGGACCTCCTTTTATACACCAAGGAGTCCTAGTCGATTTACAATATATTCCTAAAACTTAGATAATTCTTAAAGATCTTTTCTATAAATATCAATCCTTATCACATAAGTAATCTTGATCTTCAAGCAATCTTTATCTTTCAGCGGTTGTAATATTTCAGCAGTTGTAACTTTGTACCAGCAACATTAACTCTGAACAAGCAGTAGTAACTTATACACCAGCAGCATTAACTGTGTACAAGCAGTAGTAACTACTTAGAATATTTTCTTCAATCTTCACCAGCAGTACTAACTTTACTCTAGCAGTACTAACATATACTAGCAGTATTAAGTTACACTATCATTAGTAATATATACTAGTAGTAATAACTAGCAGTACTAACTACTTAGTATATTTTTCATTAAGATTATTAAACAGCACTAAGTTTTGCTTAGCAGCAGTAACTCTAACCTTAGCAGCAGTAACTTCAAGAACATCAAGAAGTCTTTTAATCCCAGCAATAACGGCTAGTGCAGCTGCAAAACCCTGTCAAGAAGATTCATCTGAATTCTATCTGTTCATAGGCAGTATTTATACTCATTAACGAGGAATCGTGGTTATTGAAACCTTATTCGACAAAGTAACAAAGACACTCTCGTCCATATCTGTTGATTATCACTAACATAAACTTATAGGTTATACGGTGGTAGCGGTATCTAATTCCAGCTGAATTCGGATTCATTACAACATGCTCATGCTCAAACTACAAAGACATACTATAAGCATCAAGATTCAAGAATCAAGAAATCTCATGAATTAAAGACAAAGACTTCCGCATACTCTGACATTAAAGATAACTCCTCAGAAACCAAGCTTCGGGGGAGATTATTAGAAAGCTTTCAAGAAGATGCAAAGTATGAGCATGTTGGTCAAGACACAAGATCGCAAGATGGCAAAGACAATCAAGACAAGCAAGGAAAAGATTTAGAGATCTCAAAATCAAAGACAAAGTCGAAAGACAATGACAAAGGCTCAAGATCAAAGATCACACAGCATGAAGTAACAAGCCTACAACATAATAACGACCAAAGACTCAAGAACTCAATGACAAAGCAATCTCAACAAGTTTAAGGAAGCAAGATTCAAAGATCTCACCCTAAGAACTCGAAGACCACACATTAGGGGAGATTGTTAGCCTCAAATATGTCTATGAACATGGAAGCTCATAATCTGTAGGATACCTCCTTAAGGAAACCTTGCTTCGGGGAAGATTGTTGGCCTCAAGATAACGAGTCTAACATGAAAGCTTGGAATCTCTTAGAAACCAAGCTTAGGGGGAGATTGTTAGCCTCAATTATATTATCAATCTTGGTCTTTATCTCATGTATGTTGTAATAAGCTATAAGGGTAAACGGGCTCGTGAATGTAATCTAATCTTGTACTAGTTTCGGACTAAGGTCCATTGTAATCCCGATCCCGGCCCAATACATTAAACCACACGGCCCAACAAAGCTTCTTTATGGCCGGCCCATGTGGTGTAAGAATAAATACTCCTCTCTAAGGATGGAGAGGGTGTTGGTTCTCATTTGTAACACACACTTTTGTGAAATTAACCATTCCTTTTTCCTTTCTTACTTTCTCTCTCTAAACTTCTTTCTACTTTTTTTTCCTTTTTTTCTTCTTATCTTATTTTCTTGATAATACCATAGTGAAGTGAAAGTGTATCTTGGTTTCTACAAAACATTAGGAAATGTAGCATGTAAGAATAACGCGATAAGATATAAAGACCCTTAGAAAAACACCATTTGTATCCTTTATAGTTTTTTGTGTTTTTTAAATTATTTTTTTTATTTTTGTTTATATTATAAAACTGTGAAACGGAAAGTGCGAAACAAAAAATATAAACTTTGACAAACAGAAAGTACTAAACTGTCAAAAAGTACAGAACATAAACTAATAAAAAATTGTCTTGTACTATAAACAGGGAAGACAAAAAGAATGTTTTGTACATTTTTAAGAATGTTTTGTACATTTTTATACTTTTTAGTAGGCCACCAATAGTAGCACCTGAGGGTAACCTTCCCAAAACAAAATGACTCCTTACATTGGAATGACAGCTTGTGATTCAAGTGGGATTGCACCTTTGGGCAATGGTGAAAGTCAATGCAAAAGGAGACACATGCAAAATGTAAGTAGTTGTTAGTGGATTTGATTTTAAATTTTGTATAAATACTTTTTTGTAACTAATAATAGTAGCGACATGTGTGGTGACTATGAACGTACAGTTTACAAAATGCCATGGCTAACAGAAAAGAGCTTTAAAAACTTCAAATACCATCATAGAACATTATAGCAAGTCCGTGTTAGACAATGAAAACCCCGTTGGTATGATTTATTATTCAGCCACAATATATAGAGTACAAGACATAAGCAAACCCTAATGGACCCAACCTATAAACCTGGCTTGTGCCTAATCCATCTAATACTCCCCCGTAGTCTGAGCGGCAAAATCATGAAAGCTCAGCATGGAGAGAAAACACAAAATATTAAAGCTAAGTAAAACCTAATTTGCAGCACCGTCTTCATATCGTAGCAAGCAGCAACAGAAGCATCACACACATGGACATCAGTAGTTGTTGAAGAAATCCGCCAACATGCGAAGACAAATCTTTAAGCGAACTGATAAACATAGATAAAACAAAGATTTTTTTAGTACGGGATAACCCAAAGTATCTCGAAACATAAAGGATAACCCAAAGTATCCTAAAAATCGTGTCGATTTATGACCTAGCACAAATCACCAACACAAATAACAATCGTGTGGATTTGTGACCTAACACAAATCACTAACACAAATAAAAATAAACAGACAATCGTGTGGATATGTGACCTAGCACAAATCACCAACACAAATAGCATAACTCTTGATCTGCCTAAAAACATCATCAACTCTATACTTCATCTCTTTCAATGCCATTCCCAAAAGCTGCTCTTTGTCTATTAGCCATATTGTTGTTACTGGAAGCCATTAATGACCAAATAATATGCAAAAAAATAAAACCTACAAAAAACAAACAGTGAGGGTTTTTTTGTATATTTGTGGTGGTTAGGGTTTTTAGACAGAAGCGAGAGAGGTTTGACGAGGTGGTATAGAAGTGGCGGCTTGATGACCGATTAGGTCTCAAGATCATACATGCTCATGATATCGTGTTAGACAATGAAAACCCTATTGGTATGATTTATTATTCAGCCACAATATAAAGAGTACACGACATAAACAACCCTTGATGGACCCAACCTACAAATCAGGCTTGGGCCTAATCCATCTAATAGTCCGTTATTAAAATCATATGCAATATATAGATATGATCATGTTTAATTTACATTAAGGAGCATCTTGGTCAGTTGTTTTTAATGTTAAGATTACATAAAACCATACGGACTGGATCATTGGAAGACTCGGTGTATAGGTGAGTTTATATGAGGGTATACAAATGAGATCGCTAAAGGATTTGGTCCTTGCTTGGTTCCCCACTTGCACGAACGTAAATGCGCCCGCGACCTTATACCGGGCATAATGGTTATTGAACCACTTAGTGGTGATGACCCTCCGTGCTCGGTCCACTAACATGGCACCCCAGCACCGCATACGATTGTGGGTTTTCAATTATGGTTTGATGGTGCAAATGATCGAACAATGCACACAAAATTCACCCCAATGACAACTTTCATTGAATATAAAATCCTTTTTATTTAAAAGGGTAAATTGCAAAAAATGTCTTTGTGGTTCGTCAAAATTGCAATTCTTGTCCCCATTAAGATTTTTTTGCGTAGCGTGTCCCTCAAAATAGTGTTATTTGCATTCCGTGTCCTGTCTCTAACGGTCGTCAATTATCTCCGTTAAATAAAAAATAGACTAACGTGTCGCGCACATGAGGGCACTTTTGTCATTTTACTTTTCCCGCTCGATGACATCCCACTTCCACATTACCGTTCACCATTTATCTTTTTGAGAAAGCTATTGAGTACATCAAGGACAAAATTTGCAACAAAAACTTTATGACTTTGACATATATCAACCACTCATTTATCTCAAAAAAATCAAACTATTAATTTGCAAGCACACATGTACAGGACACACACAGTTAAGAACACCCACGTGCATTTCATAAGAAAAAATGTTGCGTTGTCTTGATCTTGCTATTGCTTCTAACACATATGTAATAGCTGACATGATATGTAATAGCTGACATGATGGTGGTACATGTCCAGAGATAGATAGCAGAGACTTGCACCAAGCGAGAAAGATGATGAATATGTGCCAAGGGTTTACTAACATGGTATTGGAGAGGGGGAGCTAATTGTCGAGCTCTAAACCTTGCATGCATCAACGGTTGATATGGCCAATGTAGCCGAGCTAAAGAGACTTCAAAGAACTGACTTGAGGAGGGCTAGGGTGTTGATGAGGACAGTCAGGGAAATGCACAACAGGCTGCTTGATATGACTGAGGTGGTTGTGAGTATTATAAAAAAAAACAAAAAAAAAAAAAAAAAAAAAAAAAAAAAAAACAAAAAAACAAAAAAAAAAAAATTATTTATCTTTTTTAAAAAAAAAAAAAAAAATAAAAAAAAAAAAAAAAAAAAAGTTTAATAAAATTTTTTTTAAAAAAAAAAAAAAATTAATTTAAATTTAAAAAAATTTATTTAAAAATTTTTATTTATTTATTTATTTTATAAAAATGGGAGATGTGAGGAGGAGGAGGGGGTTATTTTGTGGAGGATGTGGTGGGGGGTTGGTATGTATGTATGTAGATAGTGTTTGTTTGTTATGTTGATACTATTGTAGTTATTTTTGTGATGGGGTAGTATGTAAAATGTTGCTAACCAATGAATTGTTTCACTCGTTTTAGCATAGGATAATATGATGTTTTTATGCAGACTTGTGATATATTTTGTGTGTTACGTATGTTTATCATTGTACATTATGCGTCTTATAAAACTCATGGCATGGGACTTTGCAACCACAAGGCCAGCTTTCATTGTACATTGTGCATCTTATAAAACTCATGGCATAGGACTTTGAAACCACAAGGCCAGCTTTGGTCATGACACAAACATAAACATAGAATTGTAAAATAGATTCAACCGACTTTAAAAACATAAATATTACATTTCCCATTAATAGAAACAATATTCATAACCATATGCAAACATAACAACGTATATATTGCAAACATAAACAAACATAACCATAACCCCCAAAGCCCCCTCGCCCAGTTCTCCGACCACCCCTTACTTAACCAACCTAATCGCCTCAACAAATTCCTTCTTCTTGTGTATGGAAAGCTGCAAGTCGGCAATCACTTGTCTCAATTTCATCATCCTTATTCCATCCTTCCTTTGGAGCTGCCTTATAACCTTTAAAGTTGTGTATGGTTTCAATTGGTGCTTTTATTGTCTAACATCCACCATCAAAGCCTTCTTTTTGTTGGAACCATCCTGAATCACTCGTAGTGTATGTAAAAGGTTGTGTATAACCCTATTGTCTCTTTCATCTCCTCGTCCATTTGTACCAACATTTGGTTGCACCACATAGTAAATTTAGCTTTTTCGGCCAGTTCAGCAAGAATAGGGTCATGTGTATGTTTTAGTGTGTTTCTTCCATCCCTCCCTTTCTCTCTCTAAGTCTTTATCTCTTTAGGATTATAGCATCATTTGTGTGAAATCTAATATTCTACAACACGTGTACATGAAGAGTCAAACTCATTTAATGTTGGAACGGTTATGTAATTTTTTTAGGGACTAAATTTGCAATTAAAAGTTTGCCGCATAGTAGTACGTGTATTCACAATAAAACCTAAGATCGTTTCCCTCCAAAAATGTTGTTAATTGTGTTCCCAATAAACAGTAATATTACATGGACTAAATTTGCAACACTAAATTAAAATACTTTACTACCTATAGTCAAACACATTTAGCTACTTTCACTACTTACTAACATAATTGAATCACACACAATCAGCTATGGTTAGACAGGGTCTTTGGAAGATACAATCACATGTTTACCCTCTCTATGATCTTGGTCTTATTTATGGTATGGTATTACTTTTCTCTTTATATGATCTATGACATCTTAAATAACATATATTGTTAAATACATGCATGATATGTCATAAACTTTGTTTAAACTTATAATCTTAGTTTATTTCTTTAAACAGATTCATATAACAACTTGTTCACCCTTAATATCCACACATTGCTTGCTTTACACACCCACCAACCGTTTAGGTGAAATAAGCTATGTTGATCTTACTTATTGCAACTTATTTTCCATTGAAGAGTATGTTTCAATGTTTGATGAACTAGGCTTAGGCAATGGTAGGCTTTTGTTTAGTCATTTTAAGATCTCATGTACGTCTTTGGATGATAGGTTGGTTTCGTTGATGGCGGATGAAGATGTTCTAAAATTGCTAAAAATACGTGCCTAGGTTGAGGCAAGTTTATGTTTATATCGAAGAAGATGTTTTAGTGGTTGAACAACACATGATTGAGGTTAGGTTTAGGAATAAACATTCAAAGGGTTTAGTGATTGAAGAAATAGTTCAAGAGATTGGGCTGAATGAAGATACAAAATAAGATTTGAGAAATAAGGGAAAACATGTGGAGAGTTCACAAAAAAAGGTCCACTCCTCTGGGTGAATGTAGTAATGGTGTGAATGTATGTTTCAGTGATTATGATGATGATGAGTTTCCTTATATGTTTGCTAAACGTATGAAACAAAAAAACGAAAAGAAGAATTTCTTACCAGTTTGCTTTTAGAGATCTATTGGCAGAAATTGGTCTTGAAATTGGGAATAAAACTGCTAAAATGAAGGAGAAGCTAAGTCAAGAAAATCCATGTCTAGATGAGATTTTTGATGACAATAACTCATAACTTGACAGCGTTATAGCAAGCCTTAGTCAAGATGATATGGACATGCCATGGGGCATGGTCGCACCGGATACGGATGATGATGCTAGCATAAGTGAGTTGGAAGCGGATGAAGTTAAGTTGGAACTTAAAGATGCGGTAGCGGATACATATATCTTTGCTTACTTAGACCAAGCTTATGAGGAGGACGTTCATCCATAGTTGGATGAAGCAAATGAAGTTGAGTTGGAACTAGAAGATGAGATAGTTGTTGCATAAATCTTTGCTGACTTAGATCAAGCTTATGAGGAGGATTTTGATTCATATTTGGATGAAGCACTTGTTCTTGAAGAGGCCGATGATTCGGGAATGTTTGATAATTCAGTTGTTTATGGTTCGGTTTATGGACCAAATAAAGTTGAGTTAGAAGTTGAAAATGAGGTAGCAGTTGCACACCTTTTTGCTGAGTTATAACAAGCTTATGAGGAGGATATTGATTCACAATTGGGTGAAGCACTTGTTCTTAAAGAGGTTGGAGATTTGGGATTTTTTGATAACCTATGTGCTCAAATGGTTTACCGAGAGATTGGTGAAAGAGAAGTGGATGATCAATTGTTTTTGGGTGATCCAATAGACAATGAGATGACCAAGCATGATGCCATTAATAATTCTTGTAGCAATGTTCCCATTGGGAGACCAAGGAAGAGGAAAAAAGTTGAATATGACGAGACTGATTCGGTATATGATCCCATTAGAAATCCAATGAAAAGGAGAAAATTGAATAAAGATGAGAGGTATGTGACGGACTTTGTTGATGATGTGGAAAAGAACGAAATGGTAAACATAGGCTTGAAAGGGCGTCTTTATTTGTTGTATCTTTTGTTCAGTCGATCAAGTTATTTTGTTGTATGACGATATGTGACTTTTACTTATGTATGTTATGACTTCTAGTCAATGAAAAGTTTGTTGCAGTTGATCAGGTTTGTGTTGTATTCTATTACAATTGAACTTGCGTTATAGAAACAACATATTAAGCAAATTCTGAAGGGATAATGGCAATGGCAACAAAATGTATCAAAGTTAACACAAACACAAACATAATGACATCATAGAGCAGAACATATTCACCAAAACATAACACGTTAGCACCAAAGATGTAATATTTTGTTGACAACCATACACATTTACAACCATAAACATACTAAGTTAATTTCTTGTTGACAAATACATTAGCACAAAATTTGTCTTCCCAAATTGATGAACAACTAATACAGATAGCAAGAAGTGATGAACAACAAAAGCGGCCACTTGAATGCATCGCTTCATGGGTTTCTAGTGGCTCTTAATCCAAGTACAATCATTATGTCTTTATCAACCCTTTTTGCTCTGACATTCATAACACAAGTAGCCATTGATAGTTGTTGTTGTTTGTTGTTTGTTGTTTATAACACCAACATCTACTTGAACGTTCATTAGTCCACCTTCTTTAATCACAATACCACTGGGCCTTTGTTGAACCTGCCTTTTTTTGTTTACAACCCCAACATCTTCAATCATGGTGGCCTTGCCACTATCAAAACCCCTCCCATAGTTGGTTACCACAACCTTATTTGTATTCACTAACACTTCCTTATCCTCATTTACCTTTCCTTTTCCCTTATCAAGGCATTTTTTTCTTTGTTACTACTTCCTTTGTTTTCATGTTTACACCTATATGGACTTTTTTGCTATCAAGAACCTTCCTTTTGTCTAGTCATAAAAGGAGTTGAACTAGAGCAAAAAAAGCTAGCATCTTCTTCAACACATCCCACAACCTCCCCATCAGTCCCATCTAAGCCAATGTTATTTAAATAGTATTCAGCTAACCTCTCTTGCTTATGAGCAACAAACAGACGAATGGAACCATACCTTTCGGCCATTTGAAATAATGTATGCACATCGTTATCTGTCTTAATTAAGGTCAACCCACGTTCTAATGATTTCTTTGGTAAACAAAAAAACAGAGCCCATTTTTATCCTTTAATCTCGGCAAATTAATGATCAAGACAAACGATGAATATATCCCTATCACAAGTAAAAGCAAACACCCTTGTAACTGACTTTGTACATACCTCAATGGATGAAACTCAAAATAGCCATTTTTATGTATTTTGAACTCAATTTCATCATGGATATCCATTATACCTGCCATAATTGACATTTGCAGATTAAACCCTAAGATTGAATCTGATCAATACTGAAAAGTTCAATGAAATATTAAATTGAAAATTACTTAATGACAACTATGGTAAACAGACTTAGGGAAAATGTAAACAAACCAAAATGCTTGGCCAAATCATGATAAATGACAACTAATTTCGTGTATATGGTACCTTATAAAACTAGGGTTCCCGTTAACTTTTGGAGAGGTGGTGTGGGATAGAATGAGATGTAGTAGAGTGTTAGGTGGTGTTTAATATGAGTGTATATCAAAACTAAACTTCATTTATTACATCGTGCAAGTAGCCTAAAATATAGCAGCCCAAATATAAACAATTAACATTTATAAGACATTAACATTACTTCATTAACTTCAAATCGTCATTACAAAACAAGATTAACTAAATCCATCATAACCATAACTAACAACCACAAACCCAACTCTCAGACACCCTAAAAGTACTTAGCCTCAACTTCATGATCATTTGTTCTTTCTCCCTCAATATGAACACATGGTCCTCCAGATCCTCCTCAAGCACATTCTCGACTCTAAGTAGCCCATGAATCACATCCAAAACTCTCTCGCACATGGGTGGGTCAACCCACCCAAAGAAGCCACAGTTCGTCGTCTAGTTCATTTATTAAAACACTGTTAGTCGCAAGTAAAAATAAAAAATCTATATATTATATAACCATGACATGTTAATCGAGGCTTACCTCGATCCGGCAACCATAGAACCTTTCACAGGGTTCCTATCGGTCCAAGATGTTTTTATTTTAGCTTCATTGCCACAACCACAAATCACCATTTTTATGTTCTTAAGTTTGTGTGTGTGAGAGAGAAAAATTTGATAAGATGGATGATGTGTTTGATGTTTAATTATATATTGTTGACTAAATACTGTTTAAGCTTTGCAAGTTTCGTCCCTGATTAATTTCTAGGGAATATAAATAAGAAAATCTATGTGTCAGATATTTTAAATCGAGCGGGAACAGTAAAATGACCAAACTGCTGTCACGTACGTGACACGTTATTCTAGTGAAAGGAGAAATTTAACGAGCGTTAGAGATAGGGACATAGAATGCAAAGAAACATTTTAAGGGACACGCAACGAAAAAATATCTTAATGAGGACAAAATTGTAATTTTGACGAACCAAAGGGACATTTTTTGCACTTTACCCTTAAAAGATGAAGAAAAAAATAGAAGTTGGTTGTGAAGTTGGTTGTCTTATTGCATCAAACTGGGGATTAAGTTGGTTGTAGAGAGAAGAATCTAAGTTTACGTTGAGGTGCCGGTGGTGAAAGTTGTCTTGGGTGTCCCTTATTACACTTAAGGTTCGTTTGGTAGCACATAATAAAATGTCAAATGAATGGAATAAATGACATAATATAATAAATGATGAAATGTAATAATTTGTAAGTATTACTAATCATGTTTGGTTGGTATTATAAGACGGAATGAAATCAATAAGAAAAAGACTAAAAGCTCATTGATAATTGGAAGTTATTTAAAGTGGTTAGTTAATAATAGTAATAGACTTTTATGTAATTGTGATTTCATTACAAGATGGAATGAAGAAAATAAAAAGTAGGGATAAAGCCGTAGAATACCAACGAACTTTTCAAAATTTATCGATTTGGTACGTGTACTTCAAAAATTATCGATTTGGTACGTGTACTTTCATAAAGTGTTCTCATTTGCACATTTTGATGACGTGTCATACGTGATAGGCTGACACGTGGCTCATCAATAACGTGACACATCATCAAAATGTGCAAATGAGAACACTTTATGTAAGTACACGTACCAAATCGATAATTTTTTTAAGTACACGTACCACATCGATAAATTTTGAAAAGTTCGTTGGTATTCTACGGCTTTATCCCTAAAAAGTAAAGAGTCTTAAGGAATTAAAAGGGTAGTTTTTTTATGTAACAGTTAAGGATCATTACATTTTATCGTTGTAAACAAATACTAGTAAGATTTGGATTAGAATTCTCTAAAGTTTAGTCAAACATGATACATCATGTTCACCAATCACAAATTAGTTAATTGTATAAAACTTTTTCTTTTAATAAAAATCATGAGCCCACTTATTTATTTTCACTCACAATAAACTTAACATGATCAATCATGTTTGACCATAACTTTAGAGGATCATTTTCCGTAAGATTTCTTTATTTTCGTTGTAATGATCCTTTATATTCGTACTTTGATTACAACATGTAAAAACTACGTTGGTCTTAAAAAGTTTAAAACGTTGACATAGGGCTTGAAAGCATTGCTTCGATATTACGGGTAAACGTAACAGGTTTTCTTTGTTTTGATTATTTGTAAAAGGCCAGTTTTTTACCCTTTTTTTTACTCATACGTATATGGGTTAACTGATTCTAGGTATTTATGTCCTCTTTCCTGACATTTTCTTGGCCACAGTTAAATGTGTATCTAAGTTTAAACTTTATACGAGTAGTTTATACCTCTCTTATGAGGAAGTCTGATGACTTACCACCAAGTCTTTTGGTGATGGTTGTATTGCTTCAATATTGTCGTTGGAATACTAAATGAGGTAGGAAACGTTGCAGACCCACTCATTTACTAGTGTGGCCACTCTTTACTATTGCAAAAACTATAGTAAGTATAGTGCGC
Organism: Tanacetum coccineum; assembly: GCA_026074375.1. Taxonomy (NCBI): domain Eukaryota; kingdom Viridiplantae; phylum Streptophyta; class Magnoliopsida; order Asterales; family Asteraceae; genus Tanacetum; species Tanacetum coccineum. The sequence goes on along the minus strand of BQNB010052931.1, from coordinate 26,677 downwards.
TCAGGGACGGAACTGTTAAGGAGGAGGAGAGGTAGGGATGGCAACGGGTCGGGTTCGGGGCGGGTTTTAGTGAACCCGTACCCGCACCCGTTTATAAAATCCACACCCGAACCCGCCCCAAGACCCGATGGATACCCGGTTAGTATTATCCATCGGTTTGTCGGTTTTCTCCGCGGGTATCGGTTATCCCCAATTAAATCATCGTTGTACAAATTTGCGAGTATCAAGTTAAAAAACTCCACCGAAAAACAAAACACCCTATTATATTCAAAGTCTTTTAGAAGTTAAAGAAAATGACTTCAATATCATATCATATGATATAACATTTTGACCAAATCACGATTTAACACTCGTATCCTATCATACGATTTATCATATCATATGAATAACCATTTTTGATCCATCAACAACACTCGTATGAATTCCTATTATACATTAAAGATACAATTAAAAAGATAAGATAAGAATTGAAAAACAAGATGAAAGAGCTAAAGTATGTGATAATTGATTCATTAAATTGTCAAGTAGAGAAGTTAAACCCAACACTATTATTCATTTAGGAATAGAACTAAATCGTCAGACGTGAATATTCATTTATATTACCAATGAACTCAGACATGAGTATTCATTTAATTATTTGGGCCTTATATAAAGATATGACTATTAAGGAATAGAGTAGATACAATTTTGTGTAGGGTTAAGGGCCCAATACTAATTTGAGCCTTACATAAAATAGCAAAAAACGGGTACAAATTCGGGTACTCGGATACGGATACGGATACGGGTACGGGTAAACAGGCGGGTATTACTAGAACCCGCAACAGAACCCGTACCCGGGAAAAAAAACAATATTTGTACCCGAACCCGTACCCAAACCCGCGAACCCGCCCCCGAACCCGACCCAACCGGTTAGGGTTTCGGTTTTCTCCGTCGGTTTCGGGTGCTTTTGTCATCCCTAAGGAGAGGGTCCCGCCTCCCTCAAGATTCGTGTCAACTAGTGTAAATGTCATACTCGCTTGTTTTAAAATTATAGTCTTCATTTTCATTTTTTGGCTACTAGTGTAAATATTATACTCCTATGTTCCAAAATTATAGTCCGCATATTCATTTTGGATGTCGCAAAATAGTCCTCATATTCGAATTATTATATACGGATTTTTCTTTCTATAGTACATTAGTATATGAACAATTTATAGTTACGAAGAAGTTCATAAAGAAGTTCATCTAAAACTATGACAAATTCCCCCCCCCCCCCCCTCACCCCCCCCCCCCCCTCCCCCAAAAAAAATAATAAACGTTCAAGTTCACCACTGAGTGCGGTCCCATACAAAATTTGATTATAAGTACAAAAAATATAGCTAATATGCTAACATGTCATTTTTGGTCGTCTTAGAGCGATGGCTATCGTAACATTCATGAGATGCCAATCCCATGTGGCACCCAAATCCAACGGCGCCACAACACCAGGGTATGGTTGTTTCCAACGGCGCCAAGGACCAAGCCGGTTACTTGCGTGGGTTGGAATCGTTTTTGTTAGAAAAGAGTAGCCGTTAGGTTTCCAACGGTTACAAACTTTTTTTTTTATTTCTTAATTCTCACTTTATATATATTATATGCTCGTTTAACCATATTTTACACAAATTTTTTAACTCTCTCGACCAAAAACACATTTTTGTAAACTATAGATTCGGATAATAATGTTTGTTACGACTCCGATGAAAATGATATTGATCTTTTGATGCGAACTTATCAGTATCACCTAAGGATGGCAAAAAACTCATACCTGACGTGGACCCGATCCTCAAATCCGATTTGACTAGGGAATCCCTGATTTTACCGGGGACGGGGATGGGACTGGGAATCCCCAAATTACGTAACCGGGTATGGGACGGGGATGGGAATAACATCACTCCCCGAACCCGGCCCGATATTTTTAATGTATAAATATATGAAAATTATATGTATAGCCATACAAGATTCACTTTTGTATGTATATTTTTATGAGTATTGACATGTAATGTATATGCATGTGTAACATTCAAATAGCTTAAATAGTATAAAAAATTAAACATTAATTATTATATAAGCAATCTTTTGTCCGAATACTACAATGCACGCTATTCTTATATTATACGTATCGTCTCAATATGTATGTTGCTTTAAAGTTGGATTAACATTGTAACTAATTTTAGTATAAGTGATGTACGTTTCTTGAGACACTTTGTAGGTCAAATTTTTTATATTTTCGATGATTTTGTAAATATTTTTTATATTTTCTGGATAAGGATGCAAAATCTTTGAATCTTCGTGGGGATCCCCGATCCTCGTTGGGGACGAGGATGGGGATGTAAAACTATTCCGAATGGGGATGGGGGAGGACATAGGGATGAAGAGTGGGAACGGGGATGTGGATTGGAAATATGATCCCCGAAATTCCCCGCACATTGCCATCCCACTATCACCAAACGTTCGAACAACAAGAAGCGCAACTTCACCTACGCGTAATCCGATATATCGTGAACGTGATATTGCCGCAGCACGTTTGTTGGCCGAATATTTTGGTGATAATCGAAAATATGTGAAGAACCATTCTAGACGTTGATATGTGATAACGCTCATTTTATACATATTTTTATATGCATTATATGTGCTTTTTTTATATCAACTGTTCAATACTTAATTGAGTATATGTGATATTGTAAGTGTCGTGGAAGAAAACTAGAAAAATCAGAGCTAAAACGAAGATATTTACACAAGCTTTATGTTTCGCGACATACCTTCATTGTTTTGGCCATAACTTGAGCTTACGAGCTCCGATTGATTGTTTCAAGCGGCCACGGAAAGAGGAAAGAATTATCTACAACTTTGATTTTTTTGGTCAAGAGCTGAAAATTCCATAAGTACGTCGCACTTAATAAATTGTGCAGCGCACTTCGCGTCTGGCAGGAAAAATAGTTATGAATACAAGTGCGACAGTTTTGCAATAAAGTGTGGCGTACTTTTAGGTCAGTTACGAACATTTAAGTGAGAATTAACTCCAAAACCGATCATGTACCTCACCTTTGGTCCCTAAGTGTTCCAAAACGTTAAATACTCCTCATTTGTGCCAGGAGCTTCATAACTTTAATCCACAACACATAGAACAACTTGAAAGAGGATGATTTGGTGATTGAGGGCTTGATAACCCCTTGATACACATCTTGCACCACCACACCATCTTAGCTACAACTTGCAGAGACCATACAACATTTCTAGACCTTATCCACGTTTCCTAGAACACAAAACACACATACACTTGGAGGATTAATACCAAATCCTTCTAAGTGCCATATATAAAGCCTATAGCCAAACTACCTTGTTCATGCACTAGCTACGGTTGCTGATTTCTAGAAGTCACGTGACAAGATTTGGGTTAACACAGAAGCTTTGGGGTATAGGATTGTGGGTGGATAGTTGGTTGATACATGGTTATTGGTTTTAGGTAGATTTTGGTTGTGTAAACATTTCCATTTGTAAACCTTGGTATTTACCTATTTAGTTTCATGGAACTTTATGCGTTTATAAGTTTCTTTATGAATGTCATTAACTTCTCCATGGAGTAATTTTTTTATTTTTGTTTAGGGGATGTTTGATCTTGGATATGGAGTGTTGGTTTTGTGTTTACTGAATGGGGTAAACCTTCATGTATAAACACTTGTTACATTTTGACTAATGTTTTATTTGTGATTCGTGTGACTTGATGTATAAAGTGGTAATCATTGTTCCAACACATTCCATATCTTAGTGATCATTTTCTAGACAAAGATACTTTACTTTATTGCTTGAACCATCCTTTAATCGTTTTCTTTACAATATTCGATATATACACGTCATTGGTTAATTCGATAAGTGACAATCATTTTGGCCTTAGCACCTTAATAAAAATTTGTGAAAACTACAATTCTTTTGGGACGACCTGGACTCACCTAGGCTATATTGCATACGAAAGGGTATACTTGCATGTGATGTGTTTTTAGTCAAAACCGGTATTTCTAGTATTATAAATTTAAAGCTTGTAAAACACACATCAATGCCGTATGAGTAGTAAACTACTTTTAGAGATAGTCAAAGGATTGGATCTTATACTTACAATCCCCTTCCCAAGCATTTTAAATTTTTTAAAGTCCGACCCGATTGTATAGATCAAATGAGTTTTAGTGTTATTATGAAATGCACTTTCGTCATACGCCAATTGGCATACGGCACATCACCTTATGCATTTGATAAATATCTACAAATGGGTGAACATTTTGCATACGATTGTCAATATAATTTTACTAAGTGCATTATTGATTTTTAAAAGCATGGGTTTTTAAGGAAACCCAACCTTAATGACATTCAAAATATACATGCAACACATAAGAGGGTTAATGGGCTTTCGGGTATGCTTTGACGCATTGATTGCATGCATTGGAATGGAAAAACTGTTTGAAAACATAGCACGGGCAATTTAGAAGAGGTGATAAATAATACACAACTATATTGCTTGAAGTTGTTGCGTCGTACGATTTGTGAATCTGGCATGCATTTTTTTGGGGTAGTGGGTGCGAATAACGATATTAACGTTTTAGATAATTATTTGTTGTTCGACGACCTCATTGATGACATCGCCTGTGCGGATCTGTTTGAAGTAAATGGAGTTGCGTATGATAAAGGGTATTACCTAGCTGATGGTGATTTACCCACAGTGGTCAACTTTTGTCAAATCATTTACGGTGGCACGAGACGAGAAACATAAATTATTTAAAAGGCGACAAGAAGGTGCAAGAAAGGATGTCGAACGAGCTTATGGTGTCCTACAAGGACGTTGGAGAATTATACAACAATCAACGCATGCTTACACCATCAACAAGCTACGAAGAATCATGTATACTTGCATCATATTATATAACTTGGTTTTGAAAGATCAAAAGTTTACGATAAGTGATTTCAACGAGTTGTATATTAGTCCGCAACCAAATATACAACGTACTTGGATCGAGAAATGTGAAGTACAACGACGGAAAGCCCATTGGTTAGTCAAACCCTGTGGATTAGTCGGCCAAAAGGTCGAAAACCATGGTTTAACCAAAAAAAGCCAGAGAAATACGCGATATAGGAACACACAAAAGTCTTCAACGTAATAATATGGAGCATATTGGCAACGACATCAACAGCAAAATTAGTTTATCGATAATTTGATGTATTTTTTTTTCCCTAGCTGTTTATTTTTTCGTATTTTTTTAATTTCCGTATTTATATTTTTCGTACTGTAATATGTATTTTTATTTAATGAAAGAAATATTAGTTCGTTTGAAAATATGGGAAAGAAAAAAATTGGTAGGTTCCAAAATAAATGTTATCGCTTGAGTTATAGATGACATGTATTTTAGTGTTTTGGTATTGAAAGTAGGAATGTTGAGGTGACACTAAAAAGTTGGTTTTGGCATGTTACCATACTTAAAGCTCTTACCATCATAAACCGAAAGTGCCAAACACTTGTGAGCTTATTTCATTTTGAAGCATAAGCTAATGCAAACACTTATCGTTGTTTTGGGGAGAGGCTTATAGAAGCTTATGAGAGCTTAAACTTTTAAAATAAAATAGCTTTTAAATATATATGCTTCATTTTGCACACAAGTTTTTAAATGCTTATCGAAGAAGCTTGAGCTTATAATATAAACTTTTTAAAGTAGCTTTTACAAGGGCTTGAGCGTACGTATGAAAAGACAATTTACATAAATAAGCTTATGGTTTAAATTAAACATTGATTTGTTTGTGTTTTTTGTCATTTCACAACTATAAGCTACAGCTTCATCTATGTTGCCAAACCTTTAGAGTAAAAACACCAGTTTAGCAGCCTTCAACTTCAACTCTGGCTCCAGCTACAAGCTCTAACTCCAGCCAATTTCGACAAACATTTTTATGCATTACGTTTTGAAACAACAAGCTCGTTTAAAGTTGATCTAAGCACCCCTAGTGCTCATTTAAACTTCTATAGTCCGTACAAGCTGTCCCACGTCTTGAGGAAATGAATTGCACCATGTGACACAAATCAAGAAGGAAAAGACGAATGAAACACTAGTACTAGATTATCAAAACAGCAGCTAAGACAGCCCATTTAAACCAAGTTTGTCAGATGCATATGCATGCAGCATCAGCTTTGCTGCATCAATGAGACACTGCTGATAATTAAATGACCACTTCTTGGATCTTCTTACAAGCCACAACCCATTCGTAACTTTTTGCTTTTTGAGCAATTGAGCTTTATGTCCAGAACTATTTTTATCACGCTTGATACCTTAGCTTTAGACTACTCTTATCAGTTACCGGAAAAATACCCTTACTCGCCTTTCATCTCAGCGTTACCTTACCATTTACCTCCTCACTCCATCTCACAATTCACCCTTATCAGTCACGCCATGCTCACCGGTCAAACCTTTCAATTAAATACTCACTTTATACAAATATACCTCACACACACTTTCAAACCCTCACACACACTCACAAACTAACTAAATAATATAAAAGAGCATGGGCACCCGCATCTTGCTTACCTTTGTGAGCAATTATTCGCTTTGCTCACGCATGACAACATACCCCATTAGTGGGTGTTATGAATTAACAAATCGTAATACGAAGTGTTTAACACAGTAATCAAAAGATTACAATAACGTGATTGAGGCATGCAATTAGCAGTGTCCTAAAACAGAATTTCGCCCAAATTGGTGCGGTTTTGCGGACTGTTTTGAGGATACAAAATAATTCAAGATAATCTTGAATCTATCGAATCTAATTTGCTTTATGATGGATTTAGAGAGTATGTCTGATGTTTTTGATGAGGAAAAAACGTTGGACTGCGGAGTGATGGCTCCTATTTATAGGGTAACTCGTGCCTCTTCAAATTGTCACATTGGTTCACAAAAGGATGCAATTAGTGACGCTTTAGCGACGACTTGGCGACAGAAAAAATTGTCTCTACTGATATTATCAGAACAGTCGCAATTGGGCTTAACACAGTGACACTTTTTACCGTTAGTAATCGCCCGAAAGAAAAACGATTCAGTGCATCTCTTTACAATTTGTAAAGTCATTAGCACACGGTTTTGTGACTAGAAAAAACTGTCGCTAATTTTAAATTTTACTTATATTGTTCCAACAAATACCCCACATTTTCTATTCAAACACCAATAATACCCAAATTTGAATAGAAACATAAGATATACAAATGATTACCTTATTATTCTATTTCCATCAAATGTAATATGACATGCATCAGATTATGTGTGTTTTAGACTTGAACCTATCAGTAGTGAGTACTTATTGGATCTACTTTGTGGGTAAGTGAACATAAGTCTTGACTAGAACGTTGTATATAAATGAGGGACCAATGAGTTCACACATATCAATATTTATGCAATAATAGATTCTTGGTCGTGTGTTTCATTTACCGGATCAGTGAACAATTTCCTTATTCATTGAGAATTTTAGAGAACTTAGCCATCTGGTTCCCAAAGATGCGACCACACATCAATCTCGTATAGGTAATGCCAATCAAGAATATTCCGTAGTATTCCACTGTAGAAGCCATTAGCATTATTAAGAATTAAAATTCATCCCTTAATCATCAACGGAAAAACTTCAAACAAAAATTCTTCTGTAGGAATATGGGCATACCTGTGTGTTGAGTACTTTTTGAGTTTTACTCATACTAGTTTTCCTCATTAAACCTGACCATGGATCTCCAATTTTGCTAGGTTAGGTTTCAGTGAGTAGTCACTCATTGTGTTGGCTTTAAGCCCATACCCCTCGATGTAAATATGACTTGTTCTCTACAAAGGCCTTTTGTCAAAGGGATCAGCAATATTTTTCCTTTTGACTTTTACGTAGTCGATGAAATGTTCATTTCTTAACAAGTCCTTTATCGTATTGTGGCGACGTCTTATATGTCTTGACTTGTCGTTATAGATCTGATTCTTTGCTCTAGTAAGAGCAGTCATACTATCATAATGTATACACACAGCAGTCACAGGTTTTGGCCACAAAGGAATACCCTCTAGAAAGCTTTTGAGCCATTCAGCTTCTTCAGCAGCTTTGTCTAAAGCTACAAATTCTGCTTCCATAGTTGATCTGGTATTCACAGTTTGTTTAGATGATTTCCTTGATACTAGCTGCCCCATCACAAGTTGTTTTATTACATAGAACTTGTGGACTTGCTTTCATTATGGTTGGAAATCTAATTGGCCACAATATCCTTCTAACACTGGAGGATATTTAGTGTAATGTAACCCATAAGCCATTGTATGCTTAAGATATTGAAGCACTCTAACTAGCGCATCCCAATGATCTCTACCAGGGTTGTGTGAGTATCGACTGAGTCGACTTACACTATATGCCAAATCTGGTCGTGTACAATTCATTATATACATCAAGCTTCCCTAAAACTTATGTTTAATGTAATTGCGATAACACTTTGTTCTATGTTCTTCTTTAGGTTGAACCTTAGGATCAAAAGGAGTTACAACTTGGTTCTATCATCATAGTGCCCAAATTTCTTAAGGGTCTTCTCAATGTAATGAGATTGGGTAAGGATGTATCCATTAGAATTCTTTTGAATTCTAATACCAAGAATGACATCAACTTCTCCCATGTCTTTCTTATCAAATGAAGAATGAAGCATTTTCTTGGTTTGGTTAATGACATCCATATTTGTTCCCATAATCAGCATATCATCCACATATAAACAAATAATGACAAATGCATTTTTTTTGTATTGTTTAAACTATAAACAAATTTATCACATTCGTTTATTTGAAAGTCGTTTGATAAGAGAGTGTTATCAAACTTTTCATGCCATTGCTTTGGAGCTTGTTTAAGGCCGTTTAAGGATTTAAGCAATGTACAACCTTATGGTTCTTGACTTTGACAACAAAAACCCTCAGGTTGTTGCATATACAATTTCTTCATTAATTCACCTTTAGAACGAGTCTTTAATCATTGATGTAATAATAGGTTGTGGGATTGTTGCTGTATAGCAATTCAGTGTTCTTCAAGAGGTTATTCCTTGTAACCGGGAAAAATGTATCAAAGAAATTCTTGACCTTCTTTTTGACGTTTATCCTATGGCTACTAAACTGGCCTTTATACTTTCCTATGGTTCCTAAGGTCTTAGTTTCTTTTTGAAGATCCACTTATGGCCTATTGGTTTATGTCCTGAAGGTAGATCAACCAATTTCCATGTATTGTTATGCACAATAGAGTCTATTTCACTCTGAATAGCCTCTTTCCAATAAGGTGCTTCTGATGATTCCATAGCAGCCTTATATGTTTGTGGTTCTTCATTAACAATATACGTCATATAATCATGGGCCAAAGTCTTTAGTGACTTTTTGAACACTTACTTCTTATTGGTTTCAACATTCTCTTGAGGAAATCTCAGAATTGTTTTTGTTTCTTCTTGAGACAATCTGATATTCATACTCTTTTCTTGGATTGGGGGGGGGGGTGGGGGGGGGGACTTTTGTTTCTCTTTATCCTTATAAGGAAAAGGTATTCTCAACGAAATTTGCTTCAACAGTTCTATAATTGTCGTTTGTTGGGGCTTCCATGTCCTTACGTTTGGATTAGTAAACCAGGAATCCTATAAGCAGACTATTCTTTGTTGGACCAAGATAAACACAATCAACCTATTTTTGGTCCAAGTTTGGTTACTCTTTGGTAAGGTATTTGGAACATCTTGCCAATCAACCCACACTTCATCCTTTATAAGAGGGTTGCTTTCCTTTCCATAATTGATATGGAGATTTATCGCTCTTTTTATGGGGAATTTTATTTAATATTGTGTTTGCAGCAAGACATGCTTCACCCCAAAGACTATGAGGAGCCCCTAAAGTAATTAACATTGAATTGATCATATTCTTCAATGTTCTATTCTTACGTTCAGCCACTCCATTTTGTTGTGGAGTGTATGGGGCTGTTGTTTGGTGTACAATACCAAATGTAGAACAAAATTCAGCAAAGTCATTGGATTCATATTCTCCACTCTATCAGACCTTTAAAATTATAATCTTTTTGTTAGTTGATTTTGAAATCTTCAGCTTTATATTCTTAAACTTTTCAAAGCTTCATCTTTGGTATTTATTAAATACACATAACAAAATTTATTGCAATCATCAATGAAAGTAATATAATAATTCTTTCCTCCTCTTGATGGAGTTGCTTAGAAATCACATAAATCAGTATGTATTAAACCAAGTATTTCATTTGATTTTTCTACAGATTTATGTGAATGACTTGTGTATTTAGATTCAACACAGATTTCACACTTGGATATTTTATCCTTAGAACATTTAGGCAACATGCCTAAGTTTGTCATTCTTTGCAAGGGAACGAAATAGTTTAGTTGGGCTCTAATCTAGAATGCCATAAGAAAGAAGGATCAATCATGTACACAGAAGCAGTGCTAGTGCCCGCATTATTATTATTAATAACATTGTCAAGTTACAACCACTTATTTTGAAGGAGCCCTCATCATTTTGAGGTCCCCTTTTCAAACATACACACCACCCTTAGTGATTACAAATTTATCTGATTCAATTACAAGTTTAAATCCCTTATTCCTAAGAATAGGACCATAAATTAGATTCTTGGTAATGTTTGGCACATGTAACACATTTGAGAGTACAAGATCCTTTCCAAAAGTCAGCTTTAATATGACTTTCCCTTTTCCTTCAATCTTTGAATAAGTTCCATTTCCCATGAACATTGGTTCCAGTTCATTCACCTTTTGGTAAGATACAAACATCCTTCTTGAATTGCATATGTGCTTTGTGCAACCTGTATCATACCACCAATCAACAACATTAGTGGTTAGGAAGGATTCAATTACTCCAGCAAATTCTTTTAGAGACTGCACATGGTTTGCTTGGTTGGAGTTTCCTCCAGAATTTCCGCCTCCATGCTCTTTCTTGTGGCGACAATCCTTAGCTTTATGCCCAGGTTTCCTACAGACCCAACAATGATAAACTTTCTTGAAGTTGTTATTCTTTTGTTGGGTGTAATCTTTCTTTCCATCCTTAGAATATTTCTGTCCAGAACCACCACCATTTTTGCCTTTGTTTTTGTGGTTGGACTTGGATTTGGAAGAGCTTTCTCCAATCAGGTTTGCATTTGGTTCTATTGAATTTGCATCAGCCTTTTCAATCATCCTGTTATCTTCCTCAACACGAATTTTGAGAACAAGTTGCTCAAAACTCATATCATCAGTCAAGTGTTTAAGATATAACTTGAAGTTTTTCCAAGATTGAGGCAATTTTTCAATAATAGAACCAACAAGAAAGTTAGAGTTTATACCCATACCTTCTACTTCCATTTCATGGACAATGATTTGGAGTTCTTCCACTTGCTTCACAACAGGCTTTGCATCATTCATCTTAAAATTTAGGAATTTTCCAACAACAAATTTCTTAGAACATGCAACTTGAGTCCTGTATTTCTTTTCCAATGATTCCCAAATCTCTCTTGCAGTTGCAAAGGTTGAATAGATATCATACAGGGAATCATCCAAAGCATTCAAAATATAATTTCTGCAATTATATTCATTATGATTCCATTGTGAGGCGGCCCTTTCATAGTCTGCCATTTGTGCCTCAGTAGGAACATTCTGTCCATCCACCAGATACGGATCTACTGGTTCAGAATCCGTAAGGACATACGACACATGCAATGATGTCAAGTAAAATAACATCTTTTGTTGCCAACGACGAAAATCAGACCCTTTGAATTTTTCAGGTTTTTCAACATGAGATTTCAATATGGTTTGATCCATCTTGAAAAATTCTGTTTTAGACTGTTATGAATTTACAAATCGTAATACGAAGTGTATAACACAGTAATCAAAAGATTACAATAACGTGATTGAGGCCTGCAATTAGCAGTGTCCTAAAACAGAATTTCGCCCGAATTGGTGCGACTGTTTTGAGGATACAACAATCAATTCAAGATAAACTTGAATCTATCGAATCTAATTTGCTTTATGATGGATTTGGAGAGTATTTCTGTGTTTTTGATGAGAAAAACGTTGGAATGATGTCCCTATTTATAGGGTAACTCGTGCCTCTTCAAATGGTCACATTGGTTCACAAAAGGATGCAATTAGTGACGCTTTAGCAACGACTTAGCGACAGAAAAAAACTGTCGCTAACTGATATTATCAAAACAGTCGCGATGCTTAACACAGTGACACCCTTTTAACGTTAGTAATCGTCAGAAAAAACGATTCAGTGCATCTTTACAATAGTAACGTTCATTAGCAACGGTTTTGTGACAGAAAAACTGTCGCTAATTTCAAATTTTACTTTATATGTTCCAACAGTGGGCTCACGCATGAAAAATGTCCTCACGATTGCAAATCGTTAGCCGATAATAGCAGCCTTAAGAAACCGAGTCACCACTTTTCAAGTAAGCATTACCATCATGTTTAAGCATATCCATAATGGTAATTGGTATATGAAAATCCCCGCCCCAATCGCGCAATTGTCACCACCCCGATACGTTTTCTGGAACACATGGAAGTCAGGATATATGCAACATCACTTTCTTTTACTTTTCTAGAGTTTGTCACGCGAGAATCCGGCATGGCATCCTTAGTTTTCTACCGGATAACTACTCGCTAGCTATAGTTTGAGGTGGAAAATACCTTATATCAAAAGGCAACACCCAATTAACAACGAGTTTCTTTATAGTTAAAGTCAAGTTGCCAACCACTATGTCCAACTAGCCATTAGAACTTCTCGTGTTTGTACGGGTTCTTTCAACCCCTAGGTCCACAAAGACAAGAAAATTTGGTTCTCCTATTTCGGGTAAGAATGTCGAGACCTATCATTGTTAGACCTAAAAAATTGACACAAGAACATTAATGGACAAAAGTATGTCAAGTAGAAGTACACATGTGGTCGAACAAATGTACACACCGGGTTCCCCATCCCCGTTAAATTTTTGTGTTAGAAAATACGTCGAGTGTCATTTTCTAAGTGAGTCAAGCAGTCTATCAAGTTCGGGTGTCGACATTCTTGACCGAAAGGAGAAAACAAAATTTTTATGTCTTCTTTTATTTGGCTAACCATGATTTCCTACTTTTTGACTAAATGAATAGATTTGAGCCCACCGCCACACAGACTCAAATCGGTTAAAACCCTTCCCTTTGTTTGCACCTAGCAGGATTTGAATTTGACACGTTTTAATAGTTATTACATGGTCTTACCACTGGACCACTCCTTAGTGGTTAAAAATTTTATGTCGTCTTTGTGGACCAATGGGTGGAAAGATGACCATTTTGAGAATTTTCTCTTAGAGTAACGGTAAGGGATAATCAGCTTACACAGGATATGACTTATCTTATGTACATGAAAGTAAACAACATTCACGAAAAAAATAGTAACAATCATATATAAAATGAGGATTGCAATATACTACGCATCGTCTTACTTATCCTTCCCTGCTATGCATGTTAAACATATGACAGTAGCATGTGAGAAAGTAGGTTATGCTATAATGGATGAATGATATGTGTGCACAGTGCCTTAGGAGCATACGTGAGTATAAGGAAATGGTGTTTCTAAAATAAAAAGATGGAGTTGTAACGTGCTTACAGCTATTTTAAGTTGTGGGGGGCTTCTAAAAAGATAGAGTTGTAACGTGCTTACAGCTATTTTAAGTTGTGAATCAATCGGGTGCTAAACAACCCTAAATCTATATATGATGCAGAAAGCATCTATCCAATCTGGTAGTATACTTTTGTAACTCCCTTCTTTGTCCTCATTTGAGTGACCTGAACAAGCAAACCAAACAAATTTAATGAAACCGACTTAAGCATAGTTACTTGTAACAATCTACATTCTTCATGTCCAAACATGTAAAAGATTGATTTGTGTTAGATATAATGCATCATATTAATGCATCATATAATTAATAACTGAAACTATTTAGGTATACCTTGATGTTGACAAGATCTGAAATGTCGGAAACATGGGTGCCACCGCAAGGGCATCCGGGAAAATCACCTAACTTCACAACACGAGGAGTGCTTTCCTGGATAATAAAAACCATGTTTGACTTTCAGAGTCAATGAACACATACTCTATAGATGTAGTTCAAATTGTAGCCATCACTAACAGCGAAGATTAAAAAAATTAAAATAGCGCCAAAGTAAAAATATCGTGTTTATTTCATGTCAGGTTGTCTATGGGTGGTATAAATTCAAAGATTTGTCCAATTGACAGTTTGACCTAAAAGCCAAAATGTACATTCAGTAACTGATTTTAGTTAATAAAATCTTAATCTAAAGACTTCACTACGTAATACAAAAAGTTGTCGCACCTTAGGAATGTAATCAGGGAGGCCACCTCCACACAACTCCGAAGCTTCTTCATATGAATACACACCAACAGAGACCTGAAACATAAAATTCAAAAAATACATTTTAAATTAATTTTTGCATGAATAAATGGTTTGCTGTTTGAGGAAAAAATCATAAGCAACCATATAAAAATACCACCTTTCCGCCCCTCGAAATTAAATTATTTGCTTCTGACTCTAGTTCCTTCTGCTTACTTTGCAATTCAGATTGTGGAACTGTACCCTTGTATTCAACATACGGCCTAAAAAGATGAAAGTTGATTACTACGATTTAGTGGTCAGCATAAGAAAGAACCCTGCTACTTGTAAGCTTTATTAGTACTTGGAAGTTCGTTAAGGCCAGAAGGCGAGAATAGCATGATAAAAAATAGAGGTGGCAAGATGGGTGGCTTAAAGAAGGAGTCAACATGGTTTCAGGTTGATATATGTCATTTCTTAGAATGGGTGAAGCAATTCGGGTTGGGCACAAACTAATTTTCATCCATTTCAGAGAAAAGTTATAATTAAGTAATGTGTAAAAACCAAAATTATCATCCAAATCTTTACACCCCCTTTTTGTTAAAATATTTTTAGATAAACTACAACCCAAATTGACCCATTCACATGAAAACGGCCGAATTATCCACCTCTAATTCACTTACTAAAACAACTCCTTACAAATCCCCCAAACTTTTTAAAAACTAAAAAAAGACCGAAAACATTAACATGTTTGAGAACTTAGGTTTCGTTGACATAAGCTGCAGTAAACACCACATCAGCAACCAACAAAAAAAACATTAACAGTGACCAAAGAGTCAAATACCACGAAGATCATTCACGAAAAGAGAAGTAAACTAACTGTAGCATATATAATCATATTCATACCCGTCAGGGAAATGATAGCCTTTGCTTGGATCCAAATGGCTTAATCCTACTTTCTCCAGACATAAATCCAGTAAATGTCCAGCTGAGTGTAACCTGTACAGAAAAATGATATCACATTAGAGTGAAATATACACATTTAGGACTTACTTGACCTTCAAATTAGCAATGAGTACGTGAAAATTTTAGCTGTTCATTTCTCTACATAAAGATGTGAACAGTCTAAACTTCATATGGTTAGCTACGTTGGTTGTTCTAGACAGAACTCGTAGCCTCATAGTAATTGCCTATCTGGGGAATAAACCAACCCAAGGTAAGAAAAACTAAGTTGTGGCATGGATTCTGTGAAAGCCTACGAGTCGCCTAAGGTTTATAAGGCTACGCTGATACAATTACAGGCCAAACTATTAGCAAAACTACCGACGCTCCTAAGCCCAAAGTGAGTTAAATAGCTCAGTCATGCTCCATACGAAATTAAGCATCTTAGAATAAAGTATTTTGTATAAACTCCCGATACTTTTAAGCATAGCATTTATGAATTAACCTGAGCAGATTGCATATAATTATGATAAAGAGGCTTTAAATTAACTAAACCCACATAAACACACCCATTTTACCTAGAGTTAAGCTTCCGTTTGGACTCATCAACTGATAGCAAAACCTGAAAACCTTCCTCAAGTTCCTCAGCATTTCTCTCAAAAACTCCATAATGATGAACCTGATATATGCATTTCCCGAAAGAAAAGGGAGATCAGATGAAAACAACGTAAAATGCATATGATGACCACCAAGTATTCAACTTTTTGTTGTTAATACCAAAAGCATGTATCTGGTTATATCTATGTCAAATTTTTTTCAACAACTATACCTTTTTTTCCACTCGGACTCGCAAAACATGTATCTTGTTTCATTTAAAGAGCTTTGTGAAAAGACAACAAAGTGTCAAAGTTAAACTATAATCATGTTAACCAGATTTTTTCCTACTCAAAAACCAAATAATTGCTTGAGGGCTCGCCCAAAGTTGGACCCTACGGGATTGCTTATTAAAAAGACTACAAAGCAAGAAACATACAATATAAGGGGGGTGTTTGGGATTGCCTATTTGCACATTGTATTGTTCTGGACCATATAACAATCCCAAACACTCAATGGAGAACTGCTTATCTACTAAAAGTAAGCAATCCCAAACACCCCAATAAACTGAAATGGTTAAAACCTTATAATATTAAGAAAACAAACACATACAATACCATTCTTGGACCGAACATCTTGTACAAGAAACTTAAACCTTGAACAATCAACATCAGTTATATAACCACCATCTGCTGGTTGACCACCACCTTGCGGATGAAACACAGTCGAATCCAACACCAACACATGTCTACCATCATCACCCTATCACAAACACAACAAACTCAAACAATAAGGGGGTGTTTGTTTAAGCTTATTTTTAGGTTATGAGTTTATTTGACTCGCCTTATGTCTCATAAGCTCATATTTTGTTGCTTCTTGGTTTTTACTTAGGAGCTTATTATAACTTAACTATGGAAACTAAGATAGAAAAAATTGGCTTATGAAATTTAAACAAAGTCAAATAAGCAGCTTAAGTGGGTCTTTGTCTAAGTTTATTTGATGGGCTTGCTAATAAGCTCATTTTTTGTTTTTTTTAGGCTTATGATCCACTTTAGCTTATGAGCTTTATAAGTGTTTGTAGATGTAGATAATTGTGCTTTACTTAACACCAATGCGATTTCATATTAAACTCGGATACAAGTTAGGGAAGTGTAGAGTGCACACTCATTTGAACTAATATGTTTCCGATCACAACAAGTCAACAAGACACGGGGTCAAGGAGGCCGCGCCCTTGCAGGTCCAACTATCCAAGGCTGGTTGGGGTCCCACTTTCAACAGATCAGGCGGTTTTCTTGAATCAGCGTTGACGGTTATAACCGTTTTCCCTGCCAAAACCCAACTTACACGACTTTTTGCCAACAGTTATGACTATTGGTTGGTAACCGCTCTTAACCAACTTTAACCGTCAAACTTCCATTTGTTAATAACATATTATTGGGTCTAAGTACTTTACTTGGAAAGTGGATTATACACAATTGATTCAAATATCTAAGATTATCATTACACCCTAACCCCAATTACTAACCATAAGCTCACAAACGAAAGTGGATAAACTCGTAAGCCTAATAATGAGATTATAAGCGTATCAATTTTTCAATTTGGGGTGTTCGTTTGGGCTTTAATAGCCTCCTGGCTTATTTGGTCCGGGGCCTATGTTTCGGAAGCTCGCTTTTTGTGACTTATTTTTGAAACTTTTCTTTATTATGCCATAACAGTTTCTGATTTTAGCGTCATCACTTCCAAACAGAACCAACAATAATAACAACTTTCTGTATATTGCTTAGATTTCTCGTGCCTTAGAAACTAAGTGTGATTATGTGAATTATCCGATTGAGGATTACGTGATACCCGAGGCATATAGGGTCGAAATACTTCAATCTGAAAGTGATCTCTACACAATTCAGGGGATGTTTGATTATTACCACTCACACACACCTAAATTCTAACAATAACAAGCCAAAAAATTTCAAAATAAGCCACAAAAAGTGAGCTTATGAAATTGAAACATAAGTCCAAAACCAAATAAGCCATAAGCAAACTATATAAGCCCAAACAAAACCCTTAAAAATTACATATGTGTAAATAGTAAAAGGCATAAAATGTGTGAGATTAAAAAACAAACCAGAAATGAAGAGATTAATGTAGCAGTTGAGTTAAGGTTGAACATGTCATCATAGTATTTGAGGATGGTTGTTGGGGTTGAAGGTGTTTGATGAGGATCATTATTCATGGTGACTAGAAAAGTGTTGTGGAAAAACACACACAGTGAGACAGAGATATGGTTTTACTAATTTTTGACTGTGGAATTAGTTTCCGTTGGTTGGTTCCTAGGAAGTTGCAAACTTGCAAAAGCTAGGCGCTAATCAAGGCTGTGTTTTCTTTTCTTGTTATTTTATTTTATTTCTTTTCTAAGACCATAAATGTGCACCCTAGAGGTGAGCAGAAAGTAAAAAATCGAATCGAAATAATCGACCGAAACTAAAAACCAATTTTTCGAGTTTTTACTTTTTAAAACTGAAAATTTTCGGTTCGGTTTCGTCCAAAAACCGAACCGAACCAATTTTATTATATAATAATATACAATTAATATACTATAAATAAATATCTAAATAAATTAAATTTATATATTCATATTTTGTGAGTGAAATTATAGTGTATTTATTTTAACGTTTATATGTGTGTTTTTCGTGTACGTGTATCTACATGCCAATATATCAGTACATATGTGACATGGTTATTTTATCTGTATGTTCACTTGCATGTATCTCATCTATATGTGTTTAATTGTAGACATTAGCGATAAATTAGGCTTGACAAAAAAAATAAAGAAGAATAACTTATTTTCTACATATAACAAGTTTGTTGGTATAAATTGGCCACCCCCGAATATAAACGGTTAAAAACCGACAAAACCGAAAAACCAAACCAAAAGCGATAATAAACCGAAAAAACTGAACCGTCGAAAACCGAAAAGTTTCGGATTTTGGTTTTAGAAAAACCGAATATTTCGGTTCGGTTTCGGTTTTAGCCAAAAACTGACTCAAATCGAACCGTGCACACCCCTAACGACCAAGATGTTTTAGGTTTGTTGTGTGTGGTGTTTTTGTTAAATAGTTTTTGCGAGGTACATTTGTGTTTAACTGTTTTTTTTTTGAACGGCAGATTATATTAAAACAAAACTAGCAAGGAGCTAGAGAATTACAAAGACAAGGATCTAGGATATTTCATCCATGAGAACCAATCAATATTATTTTTACATCTATTAGAACACCAAGTGAAGGATAATAAAACAATCTCATCAAAGAGAAGATCCAAACGCGGCCGAGAATTTCCAAAAAGCACCTGGTTGCGAAATTTCCAAATCACCCACCACATAACATAGAAGACGCCTTCCAAAACATCCTTAACAGCTTTAGGAATCCGAATAGACTTAAACCAAGTAATCCACTCTTCATAAGAAGAAAATTCAGGAATATCAAAATCCCACCAACGAGCAACTTTACGCCAAAGAAGCCGAGCCATAGAGCACGAGAAGAAAAGATGCGAGCAAGATTCTCCAGCTAAACTACAATTAGGGCAAACAATAGAAGGGATATCGATCCCACGGAGAGATAGATTTAACCTCGTGGGGAGTTTATCCAAACAAACTTTCCAAGCGAAAATATTAATTTTTATCGGCACAACCTTCGCCCATCTAGTAGGAGAACCAACCATAGGTAAAAGTAAATCATCAATATATGTACAAGCCGAACTAACTAAGTACTCACCAGAAGGATCGAGTAACCACACCCATCTATCATTGAAGTTGGAGAGAACTGTTAGTATATATTTTGGTGGTGAAGTTTGTTATTTTATTTATACTATTATATAAAGCGTTAAAGTTGTGGGTCCATCAAAAATTGGATTAGGAGGATTCGTTTAACTATCCATCTCATTTTTTACAAATGGTAGTGAATCGCATCTTATAAAAAAAATCATATTTATTTTCAAATAGAAATATTTTCTTAACTATTTATTTTTCTTATAAACTAATCTCATCATATTTTTTAAATTTTTTTCTCTTGAATTCAATACCAATTTTGATATACTTTTATAAATTTTAAGTTCCTTATATATTTGTTTTGATTTATATTTTTACAACTTTAACTTTTATTTGAATAAATAAAAACTTGGTTGTTCAAAATCATACTTACTTATGGAGGGAGTGTTTGACGAGTAAAAGAGTGTGAGTGTCTTTCTACATGCGAGAATAATGATGTCAATATGGCGTTGCAAGAAAGCTACTAAAAACTTAAACAGACACATACAACGAACACATATACATTCGGAGTGTTGTGAAACGACTTCACTAAACACTAAACGGGTAGTGAACTACGGGGATAGTTGGGTTAGCAATTCATTCACTATCTATACTATCTATAAAGCATTTTGACACAATTCTTGAAAAACTAAAAACTTAAAACTTAAAACTTAAAAATTTAATGCTGAAACGCATATAACAGTTGTACACAATAATAACAGTTGTACGTAAAGAAACTATATCTCAAACACAAACACACATGTCTCAAAACTCAATACTCAAAACTCAAAACACACACAACATCACACTCCACTTCTACAAAAACTCATATTCACTGTTTTCCTTCTCATTCCAACCAGGCGGTTGCCGCCCCTACCACCAGCAGTAGCCGCCCACAACCACCAGTGTCAGCCCAACCATAGAAGGTTGCCGCGCTCCACCACCGCCGGATGCCGTATTTTTTTGAGGTTTTTTTTTATATTTTAGTAAATCTATATGATTTGCCACGTTTTGAGGATTTATATATTTTGTAGGTGTTGCAAATATTTTCGGAAGTGGTGTCGCCGGAATAAGTTGGTTTTATTTCGCGGGGCTTGCCGGAATAATTATAGCCTTAGGTGGATTCGCCGAAAAATCTGTTGCCGCCACTTTACTCGCCGGATTTGGTTAGATATTTCAAGTATTTATTCATGTTTCGTTTTTAACCTATAAAAAATAACAAAATTCGTTTTTATTCTTAATGTATTTTTGTTAGTTTTTTGATAGATTTATGACCATTCATTAACTTTTTTTGCGTTTTATTCAGCCACATCATGCCGATGCTACTTTTGTCTCACCGGAGAGTTGCCGTTGTTGATGTAACGTCTAGAGGTTTGGTTTATCGATCTATAATAAGTATGCATAGATCCGAGATTTTATAAGTTTATTATAACTGTTATGTTTTTCCGGAATCTATCTTCGCTGGATTTGTGGCTCGCTGGAATTATTGGCTCGTCGGAATCTTTGCACACAGTCTTGCCGGCATTTTTGTTGAACCCGCTGCCTTGTCAGAATCCTCTATGGTTCTCTTGAAAAATTTGTTGTTAAATTTTTGGTATAAATTTTATTGAAAAATTTTATTTGTGTAAATTTGTTTGAATAGATTGTTTTGTTTGCTTATAAGTTTTATTTATAAACTTTGTTACCTAAATTTGTTGTAACTTTGTTATTAAGTGTTTCTTATAATTTATTGAATTTTTCTTAACTAGTCGGTTACCCGCGCATAGCGGCGGTAATTGAAAATTTACTATCTCAACTCTTTACGCAATTTCCTACCCGCTTAGTAATTTCGTTTCACAACATTTTAAATGTATGTGTTCACATATATATCCAAACAAATTTAAAAATTACATATTATGTCATCTTTTATTCAAAAATTACATATATATCCATCTTTTTAAAATAACAATATGAAAAATTTTGAAAAAAATTCCAAAAGTCTAGTGTTTGTTACGTGCATATAAAAAAGTTCGACGAGGAAGTTTTTATAAAAGGGATAGTTTTTGCCAAAAAAACAAATTGTTTAAAAATATGTTTGTGCATTAAATCATTGCTTTGTGCAATTTCAAATATTCGCTTTTCGTAACCATACTTCTTTATTTTTTTTTCCATCGAAATATTTTGCGCTCATAGTATAGAAAAAGTATAAAATTTTGTGAATCAATAATGTTTTGTAAAGGGTAGTTTTTATAATTTTGAAGTTTTTATATTTTTTTATTGCACTAAAAAGAAACCATGATGTACAAAAATTTATTATTGCCTAAATTTTTTATACTTGTTATTTAGAATTGATGTGCAATAAAAATTTTGATGTAAATTGTCAAAAGAAGTGGGTACAAAAAAAACGATTTTTTTGAGGCACAGAAAAGATTTAATGCAAACAAACGTTTTCTTTCTTTAATTTTTTTCGGCCAAAAACTATAACTTTTAGGAAAAACCTTATTTCATACTTTTTTATGCACCAACATACACAATATTGTGATTTTTTTTAGAATTCTTTCGAGGAATTTTTTAAAATAAAAAAAGAAGGATATATACGTAATTTTGAATTCTAAAATGAGTGGATATTATATGTAAAAATTAAGTTAGTTTGGATATATATGTAATTTTTCTGCAAATTAGGGATATATATGTAATTTCCCCGAATATTTATTGTATTATGTCATAGTCAACTTGAGAATCTTGAATATTGATCGTCAACTTTGAATTTTGGTGTGATATGAATTTGAATTATTTAAAATATTCATATGAGTGAAAAACTTATTTATTCTTAAGGAAACTATTGAAGTATTCAATCAATATAAAAACTACATAGTAGGACGTTTGAAATTATAGGTAAGTAAGTTGTTTTTGTTATTGAAAATGGTAATAAAGTGTGACAAATTTGTATTTATTATGTTTCTATATATTTTTTTTTATTTTGGTATACTTGATATGATCATTAAGTAGTAAACAATGCATTTATTATAACTGAAACATATATTGTTTTGAAAGTCTTATTTCACTAACAATTTATTTTGATTGAAACATGCTAATGTTGGTGATTTAAATACCATGTACATATTTGTGCAAACAACCTAGAAACTCTATAAACATATTGTTAAGTTTTGAAAGTTAACAAATACCTTTTCAACCATCATTCATTTACATAACTTTTGGAATAAATTATGTTGATTGACAAGTTTAAACTGTTTCTTAATATACATGGCACTCTATGTGCTATATAAATGCAACATACATCGTTGCAACCTCAATCACAAACTCAACTCTCTTCCAAAATCACTAGACATTTTTCACCATTGTAATTAATTGCAGATGATTTCACTAAACGCAAAATATTGCAAATATGACCTATATGTCGTCAAAGATATTATCTTACTTCGTGTTCGAATTCTCATATCATTTATGCAACCCGTGCACAACAAACCTAAGGTTAAAATGTTGTTACTTATAATGAGTTAAGTTGTTACTACACTGTTTGTAATATTTATTTTTTCATTGTATTCGTATCCTTTGTTATTTTTTCATATGCTCACACTCATGTGTGTCTTTCTGAAAGGTAATTAACGTGATGTGCCATTAAATTATGGTTATAGTGATGTTTTGGTTACACAAAACGTTACACAAAATGCTTAGTCGAAATATCAGTATAACTATTTGCCGTTATAAAGCCGAGGGCAAACAATTCCAAATGTGGGTGTCTATTTGCCCGACTCTGTTTTCTCGCATGGCCAGCTTTATGTTGCGTTGTCTAGAGGGATACCACGTGCAACTACCAAAGTATTAGTGAAACCAGAAAAAGAGTTTGGTCAAGAGGGAGTCTATACCTCAAATGTCGTGTACCAAAAAGTTTTACGCGACGAGTAACGTGCGTTGTTAGATTTATCTCATAATAACGATGTAATGTTTTACTTTCATTTTCAATAAATGTCTTTTTTTATGCATGTTAAGAATTTGCCGCATGTTACGAGTGTTTGCAAGTTCATTTTGATCTTTTCACGTTATATTTTGAACTTTACATGAAATACTTACCACAATATCGTATATCGTTAATTATCTGCCGCTAGGAATTTCCGCCGCTATGCGCGGGTACTCGCCTAGTATTTATAATATAACTACATTTATTGTCGCCACTACACAAAGTTGGTAGTAAATCTGGTTATAGAAAGAGAAAGTTGAGATAGCAAATGATGAATGCGATCTTAAGTGCTCCTTATTACACCCACCCCAAACTTGCCTAACAACGCAAGCATAAAAACAGGTTGAGCAGGGATTGAGGATGTTAATGCTCGAGCAAGGCTTGACCAAATTTATAAGGCTTGAAACCAAGCTCGTTTTAATTCTTATATTTTTAACTCAAAGTTTAGCTCTTGACATATATGATAAACTCAGTTTCGTGCCTTTATCATCAGGTTAAATAAAAATTATATCAGGTATAGATCCCTCTACTTGACATACCATGCGTCTTAACATCGTATAGATAGACTATTTTTAGAGGGTCATGATGGTGAATCTGCTCTTATTTTTCTTTGAAAGGGGATATTGCTAAAAGATAAGTTATATACTGTACAAAACTATGAAACTATTACACTCTTAAAAATTTTAGTCTTTGGTTCGGATCGTGAAAACTATAAAACTATGAGACTATTTGTTCACCCACTAGTGTCGCTATATCGTCGCGTCACTGTACTCCCTCGCCACTTTGTCATAATTTTTACCATATTCACTACTCACATTTTATTACTCAATAACAAAAAACAAAACAAAAACAAAGCCATACCCACCACCACGATCAAGCACCTAATTTTTGCTCGGCATCACCAATAGCTGAAAATCATAGTGACCACTTGGTCCACTTGCGATCACTAGCCGCATCGCCACCAGTCTACCACTGATTAGTGCCATTGCAAGTGCCATTCAAAAGATATATATTAGAATGAAGTAAAACTTGTTATTAGCATGTATGAAAAAAGAGCATGCAAATTATAAAACCATACAAAACCCAGGATCTCAAAAACTCATGTCACTCTCTCACTAAAAACGAATCTCTCTATCTCTCTTGCGCTCTCTCTAAAACCGATCAAAAAATTGGTTTCACTCTCTCTGAGTGCATGTTGGGTTAAGTGACTTTAATATGGTGGTTGCGTTGGGTTCTTACTGCTGATTATACTATGTGTTGATTCGTTGTATGGTTGGGCTCTTGATTGATTGTATGGTTGTCGTCTGCGAACATACAAAAAGGTATAAATTGTTTATATGAAAGTTTATAAAAAAAATTGTTTAGGGTTCTCTTTCAATTTTGGGTTTTTTGGAATTAGGGGTTGGTTATAATTTTTGGGTATTGTTGGAATTATGGGTTGGTTGTGATACATTTGGACTGAAATTGGGTGTTTGGAACTAGGGGTTGGCTATAATCTGTGGCTTTTGTTGGAATTAGAGGTCGCATATTTGTTACTCAATGTTTGGCATGTGTTTGGGTTGTGATGTACTATTGCTTCTGTGGTTTGCGTGTTTGCGGATGATGATGGGGGAAAGCGACCCGTATCTTGGCGGGGCATCACGAAGCCGTGTTTGAGCCATGGCGGGTCGGATACCCCTTTATCCGGTTCCGGAATCGCGTATATGAGGTAACAGTTTGTTTAGACTTATATACAATCTTTATGGGGTTGTGTTGTACAAAAGAATCGGGACGGTTGGCAACAAATTTGGTTATCATATCTTTTGTTCGTGGAAAATCGATTATTTATGAGGCATATTCAGTGTGGTTTTAGTATTTCGCCTGTGTTTTGTATGTTTTATATAATATATAATTATCATACCATATAAGTACGGCGATGATGATTATTTACTGAATTGTGTGTGGCTAAAACACACCCGTATTTTGGTTGGGCGACTACACCGAGAGTGTGAATGCAGCCATATCGGTGCTAGGTGCCGCCGCGTCTACGTAAATCTGAGCCTATGGTCGCTTAAAATAACGGATTGACTTACTTTTGATAGAAAGCATACAAAACTCAAGCACACAGTTTGGAACCCATTAAAGTTTTAGTTAAGGGCTATTGTTGATACCCTGTGTTCTTCGCTTCGTGTAAAAAAACATTGTAAACTTACTCTCTTTTTCTCATATAAATAACATGTAATTTCTTTATGTTTATAAGCTTATTTAAGATATTAGATTAGTTTGCTCATGTGTGTTTAGAGTTATATGCAAGTTCATGGTTAAGATATTTCAACGGTCATAATTTGACATATACAAATATGTGTGATGATTTATGTGTGCTTGAATTGTAGGAGACGAAATTCGGATAATGGGCGAAAGATCCGACAACATCATTCGTAGCTCAAATTGACAGCAATATAAAAGACAGTTATACAGGTACTTTTATAGTTTTCGAAATTGTTTTTTCGTGTCACTCATAGATTTGAATATCTTAAAGTGCCTTAACAATCTCTAATACTACATTCGTTAAAAATCATATAATTTCATTATTTAACATATAAAATTTTAAGCATAGTGGATCTGCTTATGAGGCTATATGCAATCGTTTGTTGCAGGAAAAACTGAAAAGCATTGAGGCACAGCTAAATGCGGCTCTTCAGTCCAGCAAATTGCAGTCAATTTGATTAATGTCACAGCTACTACTAGCTGAACATGGTATGTACTTTATTTTATTCCTTATTAAATTGTAGCATCTAAATCTAACCTTTCGTTTGTTATAAGGATTCGTTCCTTTTATTCTTCGGTTGCTCTGTGGCGAAAGATATTCAGAAGTTAATTTGTAGATGGTGGATTTTGGATGTTCATCCTTATGAGTCGTATGAAGATTGGCTCTCTTGGTTCAAATATATCCGTTTAGGTTCTAAGACGAAAGAGGTGTTGGAAGGCGTGTTTTACGTTTCTTGGTGGAGCCT
>BQNB010052930.1:0-40257 GCA_026074375.1 Tanacetum coccineum | reverse complement strand
AAAGAAATTGTGACGTATCTTCGGTGTGTTTCATATGTAATAATAATAATAATAATAATAATAATAATAATAATAATAAAGAAGAAAACAAACGAAGATGGAGGCGACGAGCTTGACAATGTCAAGACGGATGGTGGTTAACGTATGATAAACTACACTCACAAAGTTATGTAGCTCTTCTCGAGCATTGCGAATGTTCATAGAATAATCACACCACGAGGTATACGGTTGTCTTAAAGATGGTAGCGAAAATAGTGGAGGAAAGAGATTAGCCATCTCTATAGTTGAAGTGGCGTGGTTGAGTGAGAAGAAAGAGGTGTGATCGAAAGACAAAGAGTGTTTTCGTCGAAGAGAAAGAATGTTTCGTCGAAGAGAAATGGAGAGCATTTTAACTAATGTAGTTAAAAGGCTTGAATAGGGATTTTCGGATATGACCTTTAACGTTTTCGATTGCAAGTTAAAGATACTTGAATATCTCGGATGAAATATTTAAGTTGTCAAACCTACTTGGAAGGGTATTAGTTTTGCATCTAACTTTTCAGTGACAAAGAGTGGATTATTTGGAAGAAAGGGAGATGATGATTAAGAAAATGTGTGAAGGAAGACTCTAGAAGATTTAAGACCATTTTATGACTCTTTTGAAAATTTAGATTAGTGACTCAGACGCGAAAAAAAGATATTCTAGTGTGAGAAAATATATACATAGATGTATAAGACATATAGACATAAGCATGCAAGTTTATCTAAGCATGCATCAACACAATAATCAATAAGATTAATGTGTAAGACTGTATGACATCTAAACCTTATTTGTCATACATCAACCTAACATAGTGTAGGTGCACAATTAACATGTAAGTCATGTAAGATGATGCAAACAAAATATGATAATTTTAAATGGAATCATCAAGTAAAATATGTTAGCATTTAGCACTTAGGAGCATGTGTTATTTAGATAAACTAAGAGATATTTTATCTAAATTGCTAGAAAAAGGCAAATTCTTTTACAACAAACATGCATTCAATAGCTAAGCAAACATGAAAGCATATAATTGCATTACGTGGGAGCATGTTATCATCTTGAAATTTCAAAGCACATATATGAAATGCATGTAGCCTAGATTGATTAAGTTGAAACCTAATTTATACTTGCTTAGTGTGTACTCCTAATGAAATACAAAGTCTATCAATGTAGACTATCATTAGGTATATTTAAGAAGAGCCATTTAATCAAATTAGAGAATGAATATGATACTATCACTAGTGGTGCTCAATTTAGGCTAAACATGACCATTTTTATGGGTTATACCACAAACCCAACTTCACTTTTGGAAGCAATTAAACCGTTAGGTCAAATTGAATTTCTAGTGCAATAGATTCTATAGTAGTCATTCTCATGTTAGACAAAATAGAATTCATATATTTGCCTAATGAAGTGTAGCAAAGATAAAAGTTTTATTGTCTTTTCATACAAGGCCTACTCTCAACTAACATACTTTAATTTCGGTTCACATAATCCTAATCAAGATGTGTGGAATTCTAGGGGTGAATGAGAGAGAAAGTAAGTTGTTGTAATTTTAAGAAAGAATGAATCATCTAGAACCTAGGAGTATGCTTAAGGGTGACAAAGTATAATACTCTATAATGAGAGTGTTCAAAGAATGCACCTTTGCATGTCTTTTAAGCAAGAGATTCAATTAAGGTTACTTACCTCAATGGGTCTTGTGAATGTTTCTTTGTAGAAATAATGATGATTAACTAAAGTTTAGTTACATCTATGTTAGACTTTTAAGAAAGAGATTGATTATAGGAAGAGTTTAAAGTCTAATGCCATAGGACGATCTACATAAAACCGAAGCTGAATTTAAGACAAGGAATCCATCGATCCGTGAATGCGCCAAATTTGGGCAAGGTCCATTTTTTCTATTATTTGGGAGATGGTGTTGAGTATTAGGTTATTAAGAGAAACTTATATAAGTTATAAGTGTTCCAGTTTGAAGTTTTCAGAAATGATGGACAGGTCCAAGTCTTACTTATCAATTTGAAAGTACTTATGGAGGTTTCTTCGATTGAAATTCATAGAAGTTCGAGTAATATCCTACTTAGAGTTGTTAAAGGTTTTAGCCATGAAGAAATTTACCATATCTGAATAACATAACATTTGAACAGCTATATACTCAATGTGAAGACAGTCCTCATTTGCAAGTTGTGAATTTACAATTTCGATGACAAATCTAGTTGTCCTTGCAATCGACTTTCGTGATTTACATGTAAATCCGTAGGATGGTTAAAAACATGTAGACACGTGAATAACAATGGACATTTGATTGATATTTTCCAGAGCTAGATAAATTCTAGTCTCGATGTTTCATTGTTTCATATTCTAATTTTTTAATTAGATTGAATATGATATTGATTATCGTTTAATATAATAATCATCATCATATTTGAGATCCTCTTAACCGCTCACTGCTTTCTATCATTGAAGAAAGCACAAAAATAGTTTGAGGAATATGTTCAATTATTCATAGTCCTAACCTTAGATGGTTAAAGGGTTCTCATTTGGTAAAGAAGAGATATTATGCTTATTTAGTAAACTAAGAGAAAGTTTTGAGTAAGAAGGAGAGTGTTAGTTTTGTGCGTTTTGAATTATTTTATGCAAATTACATATGTTGTGCATTTGCTCATGTTTGAATTTCCGAAAACAACGACTTTACCAATTGGCAATGCAAGGTAAAATTACTTGAGTATTTCGGATTAAACGTTCAAGTCGAGACCCAATCCTACTTTAATTGTGTATTTTATTGGCATATTTTTGGCCAAGATAATTTTGAAAGCACAACAATGGACAAGTAGACTCAATATGACATCATCTACACAATAGTGATTTGAACTGATCATATTCTTATCGTCCTGTGAAAGGATGTCGCTTATTTTCCATATCAATCGAATGTTGATGAGTATGTAGGTTTTAAGATGATATCTCTTGAAATATTTTGATATAATCTTAAAGGCTAGAATAAATAAAGAATCTGATTTCTTGTCCATATCTCGAAAATCTTGTCAATTAGATTCGATAAATAACATCAATCATAAAAAGTTTGAATAATGAGTTTGATATATATTCGAAATCTTTCTTGACCCTACGGAGCACTAATTTTAAAAGAAGACAAATAAAGTCTTTTCGTTAGTGTGATCCACTAATCAAGACTAGTCTTGTAAGTTTGAGTTTGATTAATAATGACAAGTTAATTTTCTGTACTATCAAGATTGTACCCATATAATTTGCTGTGTGGCGAAAAACTATTTGTAGTTATGCATAGTTATCAATAGTTTTTTGACATTTTAGTTAGTATATGATGGATTTTTTTTCTAACGCATTTTTTAATACAACACACATCTTTTGTAAAAACACATATGCTAACTAAAAGAATATAATTTATGTGTTGTGTGTTTAGAACAAATGCAAAGACACAAGCAAAGTTTTAAAAAATGATCCCATTTTCTTTTACCTTAATACCAATGTATTCATACAATACGTTTTATTTTGTTAAACCAGACCCGAAGTTGTTTAAACACCATAAGATTGATGAAAACGATTTTTATACATCTAGGGTTGAAGAAGAGTTGATGGTGCTGGTAAAAAATTAATAGAGGACGGGTTTTAATATATAGATCTTTAGGACATTAATATTTTCACTACACTTTGACGAAACTATGAATTCATCATTCCTAAAATGGTTACTACATCTTAAAAGTGAATCTACAAGAATGTTTTAATGTAACACTTGTAGAATATAGTGGTCTATGCCTAAAGTGCAAAGCACAAGAAACCGAATTTGTTGCAACTTAACACAAGAAAGGTCGTAGTGTAATTCCCCAATTAGGCAAAATCCGAAGAAACCTAGTAACATACAAATAGCATACATGCCACTGTGTTTAATATAATAAATAGGCTTCAATTACAAATATTAATGATTACTTATTGAATATCTATAATCAAGTTGAAAACAAAATAACTCACATAATCATCTAGTCCATAACACATAAGGAAATTTCGTCGTAGGTTTTGTATGTATTAGGATATTAACGATGTAATACTTTAGCTTGATTGAGATTTGAAATAAAATGGTTCCTCACAATTTTAAAAGAAATTATTAAGATATAAACTTTTAAAAGGATAAATACACTATTTTTTCAAAGATAATATCAAGATTAGAAAGTGCCCGCTCTGCAAAGTGGAAAATATAAAACAGAAGTTTTACCTTAAAAGAGAAACCTCAATGTTTGTGACCGAACCTATGTAGGTTATTTTTATTTCTGACCTTATTTAAGTTTGAGAATGAAGCCTTGACGTAATTATTAAATGTAAGAAGACTCAGTTATCTTCGAAATGGCGGGTGAGTACTACTTCTAATCATACTACTTATTTTTAACGGTTAATTTATAGTTATTTTTTTATGCAAAGTTTTCTAAATTCTGAGCTGAAGTAAGAGACAACGGGGCCCCCATAAAGGGTACGTGCCGCACCTCAGATATATTTTGGGGCCAGCCCTAAAGCACTTTATGGGGTAACGTCCACTAAGGAACCAAAAACAATGTTTATGTAAAGCAATCATTTGGTGACTTTTATGAGTGACGATGGAGGAGCGTAAGACTCATAAAGTTATTTCACAGCATATGAAATACGTGTTTTACTATAGAGGACGGGACATTATTATCTATCTACTTTTTATTATAACGACTTAGACAAACAAAAGATAACAGCTGTTCAGAAAGGTTCTTTATCTTTGTGAAAAAATTATTTCCTTCAAGCAAGTATACGAAGGAATAGATTTAATAACAAAACTTCATAGTAACGAAACAAACACAACAAACCACTTTTCTCATATTTAAATAATAACCCAAAAAAAATCCCATCCCCCCTATGTCATGGGGTAATTTGTGATGACATGGGGATCGTAATCTATTTGGTAAAAAACTATTTTGTTGTTTGAAAACTAAAGCGAACCTGCACTGAGAGATACCAAATTGTGGAAAGCGCGAAGAGGTGGAGTAGGGGGGGGGGGGTAAATACGTTTCCTGTCAAAGAACATTAAATCGTTATAAATCAATTAGTTGACACAATGACGTCTGTTCTCTGCCGGCGTCCCATAAATATAAGGGGGGCCCTGACTAGTGCATCAGGGGGCCGAGCCCAATTTAGAGAGGACCGCCTCCATGAAGAGGTTTTCAAGATACTAGATCATTTTGTAATCATTTGTATCAAATCACCAATAAAGTTTGACGCAGTATGAGAAGTGTCGATAATGGATTTAAAATAACTAGCGCATATTCTACCAATATATCCACACTCACAATGTTTACTACAAAGAGCTACACAACCATGACTAACACAACATACACAACAATGCACATAATCATAAGCACAATGCAAGTGTAAAAGTAAAGCGATAAATGTAAAGACGTTAGTAAAGAGAAAGGTAAAATAAATTGCAAACCAACACGATGATTTATAGTGGTTCGGTCACAAAGCTCCTCTTTGCCCTACTCCACTCCTCGAGTATCCAACTCGAGAGTTACTTCACTAATCAACAAGCTCCCTTTCGGCGGAGAAAACCTTATACCAATGCTTATTTATTTTCTTACACTAAGCTAGATGTTGAGTCCTTTTTCGGGTATAACCAAACCCGTTATGTTTTATGGTTCAACATAACAAACCTTGTGTTTTATTGTAACACCCCCAAAAATCACAACGCAACGGAATACCACTTGGGGTGCTACTTCATAATACACAACGCTAGATACAAGAAACTAAAATATAGGCTAGAAGTAAAAAAAAAAAAAAAAAAAAAAAAAAAAAGATAGAAAAAAAAAAAAAAAAAAAAAAAAAAAAAAAAAAAAAAAAAAAACCTCAATCTACCACATCACCAATGGTATTTTTAAGGCCTAAAAATACTAACCAACCCACAATCAACCCATCCAAATATATACATCATTTGGATCTACACACTACTAAAGATTGGAAGACATGGACTCGATCTATATGTAACAAATGTTACAAATGGACTAACTAGACTACATAACTTTCGATCTGAAGATGACCGAAGTTCGTCCATAGCACTTGAGGAATGAGGAACATGATATAAGATTAGATTACATTCAAACAAGAATACCAAGTTGAATGATCAAAGATTTAGAGAGATTTAGTGAGATCTAGAGAGAGAAAGAACTGAAATAAAATCGTGCTAAAGGTTATGAAAATAATGGAGTGACCCCACTATTTATAGGAGCTAAAAAACCGCTTGTCAAGAAACGGCGGTCCCGGATATATTAGGGGGCCGCCGGCCTATTTAAGGGACCTCCCCGACAGACGCTTCTGTTTTTTTCTTTTTGTGGTGACAAACTTGTCTGGTAAAAGTGTAACATGTTTTGGGGGGAAAAGAACCAGATTTTGAATTTTGAAATAATTACAACATAAAACATTTCTTTATAATTCAAAAATAATTTGTCTAATTAAGTTTTGAAAAAGTTATTTTGTTACATTTATAAAAATACGTTTCCTTTAAAAAAATTAAGATCAAAGATTATATCACTCTCTGCCGGCGGTCCCATAAATATATGGGGGCCGCCTAGTACATCAGGGGGCCGCCCTATTTAAAGGTGTTAGCCTCAAAATATTGAGTCGAACAATGGAAGTTCGTTCATTATATTAGGTCTCGGTCACTTAATTAATTATACGTTGTAATAGGCTAGAAGGGTAAACGGGCTCGTAAATGTAAGCTAATATTGTATGTGTATCAGGCTAAAGCCCAAGTCAATCCCGAGCCCGGCCCAAGTAAAAGCCCACACGACCCATGTAGTTGTGTAGGGTATATATACCATTTTCCTCTATGGAAAATGATGTTGATTCTCATTTGTTATTTTTCACTTGAATGAATTAACCAACTCTTTTTCTCTCTACTTTCTCTCTCTAACTTCTCTTTAAATTTCTTCCATTTTATCTCATCTTATTTTTCTTGTTTCAATAATGAAGTGAAGGTGATTTTGGGTTCCGACATTTGGTATCAGAGCCACGGGTGGGTTTAGTTTTCTTTTGGTTTCGTTGTGGGTATTTCGGTGTGGTTTCGTCGTGGTTTAGTGCTTGTAGTTCCTTGGCTTAGAAACGTCTCTTTGTGGTTATTTTGGTTGCTGTGCAAAACGAAAGGACGGAAAGAAGCAAAGAATCGAGCAACGTACTTGTTTGGACCGAACGAAACGAGCTCTTGGTTCTCAACCCGCATACGAGCAAAATTCTCTTTTGGACCGAACGAGCAAAATTCTCCATCAATCGAACGAGTGTTCTTTGTTGTACCGAACGAGTACATTATCTGGTTGGACTGAACGAGCAAACTCTTCAAGGATCGAACTAGATCTTCCTTCAAGGACCGATCGAGTGAATTCACTTGTGAACCGAACGAGTTTCTTCATTCGAGAACCGAACTAGTGAAACCACTTTGAGAAACGAACGAGAGGATCGAACTAGTTGATCTCGCTGAGAACCGAACGAGCGGACCAATCAAGGTGATCTCTCTAAGAACCAAACCAGAGGACCGAACTAGCGAAGGACCGAACTAGCAGAGGACCGAACTAGTGAATTTGCATAAGAACCGAACTAGTCAATTTTTTTGTTTTACGGTTTTTTCTTGATTTTGTAAAATCCCGCGAAAGATACGATTCTTTTCTCGGTTTAAATCCAAGATTTGTAAAATCCCGTGAATATTAATAGCTTCCAATCCACAACAACAATCACTTTACCTGCTTAAGATCCTACAAATCCATTTTTTCACTTCACAATTTATGGAAAAATGGAAATGAAAATACTTTATCGTTCGGTGTTCGTATTCAGTATTGAACAAGACATGCAACAAATGCTAAAACAACCAAAGATCTTGAAAGGTGGTTGCCTAAACGGTCTTAGTACACTTAAATCAAATTTCACACGGATACTTGAACAAGGCATCACTAAAAGTGAATTTGAACGTGCATTTAGTCATATTTTTGGTGAAGATGTTGACACATTCACAAGAACTCGTTCGCAAACTCAAGAACTTGTGGGGGGGGGGGGGGCTGGATACACTGGAAACAACACTTACCAAAGAACTATCTTGAGTCCAACTGCCAGAATGCCTTTAGAGTGCTCAAGACACAATTTGAGAAAATTTTTTCAGCTCCGTGCTAATAAAGCCTTCAAGTTTAGATGGTATGTATGCAAGAAAGGACTTCCACGCATATACTAGCATGGAACCTCAACTCTTCAAAGAAATAATACACAAAAACTTGATTTCATTGAAGATAATATGCTCCCAAAACAATCATATCCATCGCACAAACAGTCAGAAAAGGTTGGATGACAAAAAGTTGCAGATTCATGAACACATTCAAGAGTTAAAGCATTGGATGCTATATCAGAATACAAAGCAAAACAAAAGTTGCATGAATCTTTCGAAAACTTCATTCACACCTCAAGCATCTTTCACACGACAACTTAAAAGGAACTCGAATCGAGTCTGGATTCAAACGTGCATTTGCAACACTCTTTGGTCAAGATGTTGAAACTTTTATAGGCACAATGTTCCTAAACATGGATCAATTAGAAAAGCAACTTGACAAAGAAGAATTTCAAGAGATTGGATCCATGGCTTCTTTTAAAGTACTCGAAACACACCAGTTTCAGATGTTATTCAAGTCACAGGAATTTTGGGATGATGAATATGTGACATACACGCAACAAATTCCTACAATACACTCGACTCAAAATTCTAGAATTCCGTGACACACTGATCCAACACATGGAATCTGTTAAGAAGTCGATTGATGAAAGAGCACAGCATAAACGAGAGTATGACAGCTGGGTGAATGAAAGACAGATTCAGACAACAGAGGATAAGGTTGATTCGAGTAAAGCATTGGATGCTAGTTTGGTTGATACAGAAAGCAGTGGGACAGCATTAAAAGAGCAAGATACAAGCAGCAGATCAGGGAATGATGCACATGCTGATGATGCAGATATCAGACCCATATATGATGAAGAGCCAATGGCTGATTATAAACAATCTGCTATAATCAATATCTTTGCTACTCGGACAACAGCATAACTGAGCAACCTGAATTCAATAATGAAGGAAAGGTTGACCAGAATGCTGAACAATGTCATGACACATGTCCTTTGCCTGCTAAATTAACTGATAACCATACAACTGAACTCTCAAATCAATCCCTCGAATTTGAAAATATTCGTCTCAAAAAGACCGTTGCCCAATTTTAAAAAGATTTTTTAAGAATGGAAGCACATTGTGTTAATCTTGAACTTAAATATAAAAATCAAGCTTAAAAAAGAAGGGCAAAACATGGTCCAATTTTTTGAAAAAGTAACAAGTAATGAAGCCAAGGTTAAAAACATGACATAGATGTAATTGAAACAATAAACATCGAATTGGAACATAAAGTGGCTAAGTTACTTGAGGAAAATGAGACTTTGAAAAGGCATTACAAAGAAATGTTTGATTTCTAAACAAGACAAGAAGAGTTAAAAAACATAGAACACACAACTTCTTTGATTGCAAATAATGATAAATTCAAAGCTCAACTTCAGGAAAAAGGGTTTGCAATTGCAGCATTAAAAAATGAGTTAAGGAAATTAACAGGAAATAGTGTGAATACTAAGTTTGCAAAATCGTCAATCTTAGGGAAACCGGCTTTACAACCACGTAGAAACCAATCAGTTATAGACAACGCACTGCGTTTAAGTCCGAAACGACCTAGTCTTTCAAGCAAACGTTTGCCTGCCCAAGTTGATGGACAATAACGATTTGTCAGAACCAGATCACTACACATTATTGGCCTAAGTAAAGAGAATCTGCTGTTGCAAAACCTCATCACATGATTGCACCTGGCTCATCTAGGTATATCTCAAATGACATGGTTCATAATCACTACCTAGAGGAAGCTAAGAAAAAGACACAAGAAAGCGGTAGGAATTCAGAACCTAGTGTGATGCCTTCTGCTAGATCACAAGTACAGTCAAATATTAGCAAAACCAAAAACCTAGGGATCATAACCAAAAGTCCTAGGAAATGGCCTGCATCTAAAGTAGTTGTGTCACGATCAAAGACTAGCCTATAGCAGAACACAAGGAATTCTAGAAGTTTTTCGGACTCCAAAACATTTGTTTTGCCTCAACATGCAGAAAAAGTGTCTTTAATGCCAATCAGATCTTGTGAACAAAATTCCTGAATGAAGTCAACTCACGTGCTAAGGTTCTATCGATAAGACAACAAAAAGATACATACCCGTAGAGCAAAATAATTTTGCAAGAAACGAGAAAGACATATCCCAAAAAGACACAGGTCTTCATAAAAAAAAAGACTTACTTGTCCTAAGAGAAAACAATGACCCTAATCTTGTCTTAGGAGGTAAACGGACAGGTAAACTTATCAAGACAGTTGGTCTTAAGTGATTCCCTACTGAAGAATATTCACCTCATATCACAGAAACCCCAAGGTTTGACTGTGAACCATAAATGGTTCAAATGAACATATCACTAACCAATATGAATGCGAACAAACTCTTGATGTCATGGCAAGTACACTAACATACATGAAGGTAACATCTTTAAAATCCTACCATAAGGAAGGACTCCGATTTGGTGCTGAAAAATACTGATATATGAGAAACCAGGGCTCAAGGAATTTTCATCTGAAGAAAAAGCAATGACGTCTGTTCACAACATTTCCAGTTGCCTCGCTACCTCCACGCCTAATGACTTCTGATCCATAACAGTTCAGAACTCGAATTCACGACCACAGCAATGAACTGTCACGTTCAAAGCTGGTTCCAAAAGTGTTCCTTCCAGCATACAAACAGCTACAATCACTACAAAAGAGTGGAATTACTATTTCACCATCACATAACAATGCTGAGGTTCCAACATTACATATTAAAAAAGAAAAAAGAAAAAATACAAAAATATTAAATTTCAAAGAAAAACAAAAATCAAAAAAAATCAGAAAATGTTACAAAAATATCTTCCTCAGACAATGTCCTCTTGGAATCGATAACATTTACGTACCAAGAAATTTTGATTAATATCGACACAACAGAAATAAAGTTCGAACAGGATTTTTCAAATGCTTTCAAAACATGCATTTCCTAAGTTTTCTTAATGGCTTATGTGCAAATATTCATACTAACACCGGACTTCAAATAAAGGAAAGTTTATCATAAAGAGATAACTTATACTAACAACGAGAAATTCAACTTTTCTCGGTCTTGTGAGCTGTTCTACAAGGACATTCAAAGTTTTTAAACTCAAGAAAAAGATAGTGTACTCATAAGTGACTTACCCTTAGAGATGGAAGTAGAAGTTCTCTTCCTAACATATGTTTTTTCAAAATGTTGAACACAAATGGTCAAAGAATTTTAATCACTGATAAATTCAAAATCTTTCAAAATTATGTGTCATCACTCCATCTTTCAAGGGGGGGAAAGTTTTTTCAGAAAAACAAATTGAATGAGATTGGATACATCATCTCACAGACCCAATCTTAGTATTCAAGATGGAGGGAAGTACCATTCCCTAAAAGTCCTCTTAATAACAACAAGATAATAATGACAATTCAATAGAATGATATTATAAGATGACTAAGTGTTCAACCCTCAATATTATATCGATTTTACAACTTGGTATCATTTTATTTGTGGTCAAACTATGTAAAATTAAGGGGAGCAAGATACACACTTCAAATAATTCAATGCTAAGCTTCAACATTTTTCCCCATGAGGCCTTTTCAAGACAATTTATAATCACACACAATATTTCAAAATCTAAGTGACTTTAGAATGTAAAATAAGGGGAGAAATGTAATTAAATGTGATCTAAAAGACCAAAGTGGCTATTCGGAAAACGGTTTCATGGTTCGATCATCATACCCTACAACATCTTATTTCACCGATTCTGAAGACAATAAGGTGTTAAAGGTTATGAATTGTCCTATGATCCAACCGAACCGGGAGGATCTACCCAAGGACACTTCCATAGTTAAGAAATAGCAATCCTTAGGTATGATTGAGATGAATGTTATAATGGAAGAATGCGACTAAGATTGAGCTAAAACACTGGAAACAATCCAACAAGGTTTAGTAATGACGCTTGGTAAGCCTTGAAGGGGTTGATTAGAATTAAAAGAAATGTACTGGATAAATGGTCCTAAAGAAAGAAGCCCTCCACACAACTTAAGGCAAAACCGGGTCAATACATATGCTGTCAGAAATCACAAAATGTTTGATGGCTGACATAAAAATTGAAGACGACATCATGACCCAAATGCAATCACAACCTTTCCAGCCCATTCGTGTTTCTCTCAAAATAAACTTTTCTCATTTGTCACGGAGAAACACACGACTTCTATTGACTTTCTCACTCCGTGTTAGTTTTGATATTGAATAGGTGGCATCAGCTCCATGCTCCAAACAACACACAAAAGAGAACAAAAATCCAATCCAACCACATAACAAAGCTTCCAACAAACAAGTCAAGTTCCAAAAATCAATCCACACATCCACAACAACATCCAACAATACGACCATTGTTACAATCCAAACCAAACAAGACCAATCACAACCAGAAACACAACCAGCGCCCGCACACCCCAAAAAACCAAAATATGCCATAATCCAAAAACGATCCGAAACAAAAGGTGTAATCCTTCGAATTACTAAAACCAAAACGCACTAATCGAGTCTAGAGCCAAGAGATCCATAAATAAATCTCATTAGGACACATTCCATTTCTAACACTTGTTGAACACCAATAAGTTCACAAGCTGTTAACAAGAGTCCTACGCATTATCCTTGTGATTCTGCCAGAACATCCGAGTGATACTGTATGTACTCAATTAAGAATGGAAATCCTGCTTGACCACATCAAACAAGCTCTTGGTAGGTGACTTGCGAGATTCTATATGAATCAAACTTGTGTCAACTGGAAAGAAACAATGGTGCGATTCAATGTGAATCAAACTTGTTCCAGGAAATGAATTGACGGCTTAATCAGAAAGATAGTAACAAACTGATTCCCATGAGTAACGTCATGGGGTTGGAATGATTGGTGCGTTATTAACTCTTACCGTGTTGTCCTGCTTTGAAGGACGTTCCGGTAATGAGAACTAGCAGCATGACAAATTAATACATCTGTGTTAGAAGATCCTACGCTTTGAGCTGGAAACCCTGTCAAGGAGATTCTTTGAATCTACCTGATCACAGGTACAATATTTATACTGTAAAACGGTCCTACGGAACCGGAGGTTAATCTAACCAAATCCGGACGAATGACAAAGCCATATTCGTCCACCCGCTTTATTGCTAACTGTTTTATTTCAGGATACATAAAGATGGAGATGGTGATGCCTCATTCCAGCTGAAGTCGGATTCATTACCACATGCTCATGCTCAAACTACAAAGACATTCTATAAGCATCAAGATTAATATATTTATATATTTTATTATATCTAAACTAAACAAAATAATAAACATTATATTTATTTAACCAATTTAAACCACCAATATATATATCCGGTTTCATGTTTATTAAACCTTACGTTATATATATTTATTTGTTGATTTGCTATATAAAAAAAACGAACCCTCGTTGTTTCGCTAAACCAAACGCATCCTTTGTGTCTCTCTCTCTTAAACCAAACACACCCTTATGTTGTTTTCCTTACGCCAAACGCATCGTATTCAATGTTAATAACCAAAACCAAACACCCCTAGCCGCTGTCACTATACCAAACGCACCCTCCCCAGGTCTGACCCGCAACACCACGCACCCCGTGGGTCTGACCCGACAACCATATGCGCCCTATCGGTTGGTAACCACAAGACCAACGTAGTCCTTTGGCTGCCGATACAAACCAACCGCACCCTATGGTGCTACCACGAACCCACGCACCCTTTTCTTGCAAACCCAATCCGAACGCACCCTTAGTGGATGTGAACCCAACACAAAACGCACCCTCGTCGATGGTTTATAACAAACAAACGCAGCCTAGCTGCTGAACCCCACCCGAACGCACCCTAGTGGTGGTTGAGTCGCGGTGGAAGTGATGATGAGTGGGTGGTTCGGCTGTGGTGATAGCTATATTATGATGATGATGATGACGGTGGTGGGTTCGGTGTGGCAGTGGTGAGGTGGTGGTGATAATAATGGTGCGTGATGGCGCGTTACGTGGTGGGTTGGATAGATCGGTTAATGAGGAACGATATTGGGTTCGCCGGAAAAAAGTCCGCCGGAAAAGTTTTCCGACGGCGGCGGCGTGGTGACCAACGGCGGAGACCGACGGTGGGGCGGTGGCCGGCGGCTGGCCGGATAAATGAGAGAGAGAGAGAGTAATGAGAGTGTATGTGTGTAAATAATGAGATGGAAATGAAATTTTTATAAAACTTTTATATTTATATAAAAAGTTTTAAATAATATAAAAGTTTTAAATTTTTTTATAAGTGTTTAATAGTTGGAGGTACTTTTTGTAAATATTTCTCGGGGACCAAAAGTGTAACTTTTGAGTAATATTTTGTAAAATAGTCGTTCGGGACTCGCTTGAGCTACTTAACGGATGATTCAAGTCACGAAACTTGCGCCATTGTTTTCCAAATCATTTTTCCAATAAAAATGAGTATTTACACGATTTTATTTCATAATTGTTTCATAACGTTTATTTAAAATGTTTGTTATTCATTTATATATTTTTCCGATAAACTTTATCCGTAAAATGAATTTTAACTTCAATAATTGCGTTTTTAACAAACGTTTTCGATTAACAATATAATTAATTTATTAAATATTTTTATTTAATAAATTATGATAATTAAATATAAATTTAATTATTTTGGGTCGGTACGCGTTGTGCTTAAAATTTTGCAAGGACATTTCAGTCACCTTCTGACTGTTTTCGGATCTCGGTCAAAACTAAAAAGTTGTCTGAAATATCGTTTTACATCAAATTGCTCTAGAGTCCGAGTTGTGAAAACGTGGTTTAGCTGCTCGTTTTTGATAAATCAACCTAGGAATAACTTATATCTCCTTTAAAATTCCGAAAATTCTCGGATGTTACATTTATGGCCTAAACACATAAATCGCGTCGCTTACATTATTTTGGGCCTTAAAATACATTATTTATGGTCCAACATAACAAAAGGGTTGTGAAAATAGTTGGAGGTGACCCGCTATTTATAGGAGCTGAAAAATAGCCTGTCGGGAAACGGCAATCCCAGATATATTAGGGGGCCGCCGGGGGGACCTCCGTATTTAAGGGGGCCGCCCTGACGGATGCTCCTGTTTTTGTCTTTTTGTGGTGATAAACTTGTCTGGTAAAAGTGTAACATGTTTTGGGGGGAAAAGAACCAGATTTTGAATTTTGAAATAATTACCACACAAAACATTTCTTTATAATTCAAAAATAATTTGTCTAATTAAGTTTTGAAAAAAATATTTTGTTACATTTATAAAAATATAAAGTTTAAGACAAAAACTTATTTCTTTGATCATCCTACAAGTTTAATGCTTGTTTGTACATACCTTATGTGATTTACGTCGGGTGTAAACCAATGTCCGTCATGATGCATACTTGAGACGTCGAGAGATGTTGATGCATGTATGCATTGATGATTTGTGATTACGAGTAACTTGCGCACTTTACGTTACGTATTACAAGTCACATGTTTGTCATCACCAAAACATAAAGAGATCGTATAGATTAAATATCATAATATTTGCACTAACAATCTCCCCCTTTTTGATGATGACAAAATATGTAAACTATAACACATAGTAAAGTTTAAAAGTTACTCGTTTACACTCTCTTCTCCCCCTTTTGTCGAAGCAAAAAGGTATAATGTGGATTATGGTTGGAGCATATAGGTTGGAGGTTTGAGAAGAAGACATGAGAAGAGGGTACGTGCTCCGGGTATATATGTTGGAGGAATGAGAAGAGGATAGGTGCTCCGAGTATATAGGTTTGAGGTATGAGGAGAAGATATGAGAAATAAAGGTGAAGGTGATTGTGTGTTCCTTGGATAGTTTAGAAAAGGTCATGAGAGATGAGAAGTAGGCAAGAGAAGAAGGTAGGTACTTCGAGTGTATAGGATGAAGGAATGAGGAAAAGGTAGGTGATCCAAGTATATTGGTTGGAGGAATAAGAAGACATCATGAGAAATAGGTTGAGGTGATTTTGTGTTTCTTGGATAATTTAGAGGATGTCGTGATAGATGAGAAGAAGGCATGAAAAGAAAGTAGGTACTTCAAATATATAAGTTGATGTCAGTTATTTAAATGACCGAGGGCTAATAATGTTGCAATAATAATAATAAAGCCAAATTTAGACTTCGGGGTTATCTAAATAAAGCCTCCGTCTCTGGACTCGTAGTTGAGTTGTTTCGGATGAAATATAAAGGATAACCCCTAAATCATGCAAAATTAGAACCTTAATGTGTACCTTATTCTCAACATATCGTCTCTTTAGGAAAGGCTTTCAAACTAATTTTGGTTTAAACCGGTCACCTTTATAATAATAAGGCCTTAATATATTTAAATAAGTGATCTCGATTCACATTATAATTTTTCTAATAAAATCCTTAGAGGAAATTAGGAATAAGGGAGCGAAAAGTAGCTGCGTTTACACAATTAGCATTTATGAGTAGTGTTAACATCTAATCTTATATTTATTTGTGATTTCGTTTAAAGCTTGGTTTGGGGTTTGTGAAAATCAAGGATGACGAACTCCCGTTCTTAAAGCCTTTTAAATAATTTTAATTAATTTTTATCTTAATTTTTATCTATTATTTAATAAAGTGGTTAAAACGGGGGTGTTTTCGAAATAAATAATTTTTCAACCTTCTTAATGGACCTTTTCTGTTCTTGTTTGATTGTAAGGGGTCATAAGTTAGGG
Source organism: Tanacetum coccineum (assembly GCA_026074375.1). Classification (NCBI taxonomy): domain Eukaryota; kingdom Viridiplantae; phylum Streptophyta; class Magnoliopsida; order Asterales; family Asteraceae; genus Tanacetum; species Tanacetum coccineum. Next base: position 23,274 of record BQNB010052930.1, on the reverse strand, counting down.
GGTTTTAATTATTTATTTCTGGGCGTGTTTTATAAACATTGCGTGTGGGACCAACAATGGATTAGTGTGGGTGAATTTGATGTGTTCTAAAACACACATCCTTATACCCCGGAAAACACTATTAATCGAACTAAAAGCACTCAAATATGGAAAATTGTATTGCAAAAATGTTTGTATTGTGTTTTTATGTCTTGCATGTACTAAGGATTGAAAACAAGGCCAAAACGGGAATTTTCAGGTTCGATTCGATCACGTTTACACATTTCTTGAAGATCAAGACGAAGTCAGAAAAATACTTCGAGCACTCCGATGGAAAGAGCACGAAATTACGAGTCCAACGGTGCCTTCATCTCTTATTGGGTCGGTCCAACCCATAAAACCCAAGAATAAAACACTTATGAAAGTCCAGCCCATGACAAATCTTGGCCCAACAATGGAATTTGAAATCAGGCCCATGAACAATTATGAAATATCAAATTTTATATGTAAGTTGCTGTTATAACTGGGACGTGAGCCTCACAACCCTAAATTAAATCAAAAGAGGCGCGTGCCTCCCCCACTCGCACGCACTATAAATTCTGTCGGCCAATTAGCTCCCAACACGTGGCAAGGGGTTGTTATAATTTGCTAATTAACGAGGAATAAAAGAAAAGAAAACGAGTTTTATTTACGCTGTACAAGGTGTAACATTTGCCCTTTTTGTGTTCTGAATATTTCATTTATAGTCCTTTGACTATTTGACTTTTGTTAGTTTATTCAGATAATGTACCGTGTTGACGGTGGTGATTTTATGAGAATTGTGGTAATTTATGGTTATTTGTGAATAATATTCTTTTTTGGAGGTTATTATTATGTTATTTGTATTCCGGATGGTTTGACCCGTGAATTTTAAGAAATGCCGAAAAACGAGTCCGACATGTCCATTGATGTCCAAATGAGTTTTGAAGGGTTTAAGTGTAAATATGCCGTGTAAATACTCTAGGTTAATGGGAAAGTATTTTTAAGATGAATAAAAATGCTAATTAACTTTGGAGAAAATTTTATGATCAAGTTTTACGAGTATTTAAGTGTTCCTGACACGAAAAAAAAGACCCGAGACTCCTTTGGATACTATAGCCGGTCAAGGAAGTCAAGAAGGGACAAGGAGACATTTTTTTAGCAAGCTTGTCCCAAAAGTTGTACACATATATGCTTTCCACTAGAACCTTTTCTCATAATCTTTATCATTTTCAAAAAAATAAAACATACACAAGTGTGTGTGTGCTTTGTTCGTCCGCCACCTACACCACCACAAACACCATAATTTTTCCAACTTTGATCAAGAACGTGATATTCCAGGTTGATATGAGTATTTGGGTATTCATTAAACAACGTTTGGGTTGTCCGATTCGTGTCGAAATCTACATTTTTGAAGATTTTCTTGTATGTTTTCAAATTTAAATTTCGTTTGTCCATTTGGGTTTATTTTGATGCATAGATGTTAGTTGTACAAGTTGATCGTTGTGAAAATTGATTTTTGGAAATGAAACGGATATATAAAGGGGTGTTTGGTTCGTTGGATTTAAAAACGAAAAGAGGGGTTTTGTAGTTTTGATGTTGTGGTCGTGATGGTTGAATAACATATGTTGCTAGATAGCTTATTTTTTTATAGTAGTTTGTATAGCTTATTTCGGGCTTATTTTTAGCTATTTCTTGGCTTATTTTGGGCTTAAATGCCACGTTATTTTTCAAAATCACGAGGGGAGTGATTTTGACTATTTTTTGATATGGCGTATATTTGTGGACTATTTTTATAGCTTATGGTGGTAACCAAATGCGATACGTAGCTTATTAGCTTATTTTCAAGCTTAATATATGTATTGTGGAGCTTATGAACACACGACCCGATAAGCCTATTTAAACCGTGGCTTAATGAGAGGGCTTATTGTGGTCCGGATTATTTTCTACTTATTAGTATAAGCTTATGTATATAAATGGACCTTTGTTTTGGACTTGGATTATATTTTGGACTTATAAATATCTTAAGGGACCCTTGTTAGGCCTTAAAGCCAATAAGCGATATTTAGTCGTTATAAGAGTTTTGACAGACTTTTGAAAGTGAAAATGTATTTACGAAGTGATATTGAATGATATTTTGGGGAAAAGCATTTTAGTAAAGGTTAAAGATTGATATTTTGGAATTTTGTCGAAAAATGTCGAATTGATGAAAAGTGTTGAAAATGAGGTATGAGCGTACGGGTCATGTCGAAATTTCACAAAAAGTTATTACTTAGAAATTTTACCTAAAAACATGATTTTTGAATTTTAGATAATAAAATATTATTTAATTATTTTATTTATTTATTTAATAAATTCACTCAAAGACGAAAAATATATTTTTTCTCGAAACTTCTCAAATATGTTTATTATGAGTAAACGTTTCATTTTTAACTCTAATATGATTATTTTTAAAGTGACTAAGGTTATCGAATGGACCTATCGAGATATATTTATAATTATTAATTATAAATATTTACTTATCTATTTTCTCTAAATAGTATAAGTATGTATTATCGAGCAATGAGATTGATATAATTGTGGGGATATGTCGTCAACCATCACACCACTAAATTGTTATGGGTAATTGTACAACGCGTCTAAACTCTATGCATTAAACGTGAAGACTGTTTTGGAAATGAATGATTTAAAATGAGACATTAACTGGACTAGGTCATGTGCAGGCGTCGTTGCATTTGCTTGTGTGATTGAGATTTGGTTGCTAAAGACTTGCTTGAGGTGAGTTCTCGTAGCCCTATTTTTACTATCTTTTCTGTTGGGGGAAAATGATACTCAAATGTGTTTTAAAATGTTTTAAATTGATCTGTGTGAAAATGTGATCTTGTTTTTGGGACAAGATATGTGCTTATGACTATTATGTGAATATTATGTGATGCATGATTATTGGATCGGATGGGTACGCCTACCAAATATTTGTGTGATTATTAGATCAGATGGGTACGCCTACCCAGTATTTATGAGATTGTTTGGATCGGATGGGTACGCCTACCCAGTATTTGTGTGATTATTGGAGCCGATGGGTACGCCTACCCAAGTTTGTGTGTGGTCCTGCCCTAATTTAGTGCTCCAGCTGGTAGGCCCTTTAGGTGCGTAAGTGACATATAGTGATTGACTAGTGGGAATGCTATGTCATGGATTGTTTGCATATATATTCATTGTCATATAGCACTATTGTCCACTGTTTTGAGTTATTTGCACAGCTTTTGGGTTTTAGGTCAAACCTACGATCTCACCAACATTATTGTTGACGTTTTCGAGTATCATTTTCAGGTGAAGTAAAAGAGGAATAGGTTGGTGATTGTGATAGCAGACTTAGAAGTATCCCGAGTGGATTTTCATGCGAAGTCTTGCTTGTTTATTTTATTTGGCTTTAGTATTTGGAAGTTTCAGTTTAAGTTTGGAATTTGGACCCCTGTGTGGGCTACTAGCTTATTGTAAGAGATTTTAGATTTGATTGTGATTTGGGACATCACTCGAGGTTGATGGTATTCGTAACATTTGAAGTTTATGCATTGTGGTTTTCTCTAATTTGTTTCTTGTATTATTATTGATCATTATGTTGCGCTCTCGAGTTTCCGCCATTGTCGGGGTGTGACAGATTGGGTATCAAAGCCAATGTTATAGAGAACTAGGTGGATTGACCTAGACTATAACCTAAGATCCGTCGTTTAGTTGTGTATAGGATCTATGTGCGCGGTGTCTCGCTTTTGCTTGCTTTTGCGTGTTCGCGGTTTGGTGCTTTAGTTATGTCAGTCATTGAAATGTGTGAGCTCAATATTGAGTATGACTGGGAAATGATGTGAATATAAGTACGGTGGACAACATAGTTATAAGCGTATCACAGCTCACTCATGCTTAGTAATGTCGTTCACACAAATCGATGTTAACACCGTAAGGTGGTATTATGTGTATATCTATATATATATAGTAAGATATTCTATATATATGTGAGTCTTCTCGCCTACCTAACGTTGACCATGTTCTCCCTCGTATAGATAATGCCGCCAAGGATGAAGACCCGAAGTGCTGGCCGGCCTGCTACCGAATCATTAGGAGGGGGACGGGTGTACAGGTTGGTAGAGGTGGGAGGGGTAGAAGACCTAAGGAAGGTAATGATGAGCCTGTTGATGATTTGAATGGTCAAGGAAATGACCAAGGAATGGGAGCTAACGGGGGTGTAGAGGAAGTCAATGGGAATATAAAGGGAGTTAATGAGAGAGCATCCAACTTCTCGACGATCATTGCCCAACAATTGCAGAACCTCTTACCCGCCATGCTAGCTCAGGTTGGTAACCAAGGAAATGTTGGAAATCAAAATGGTAACGTGGTTAATGAGAACGTTCAGGAGAACGTTGAGAATGTGATAGTAAATGGTAACCGGGTAGGATGTTCATATAAGAAGTTCTTAGCTTGTAACCCTAAGGAATATGATGGTAAAGGAGGTGCTATAGTTCTTACTCGATGGATTGAGAAAATATAGTATGTGCAAGATATGAGTGGTTGTAGTATTGACCAAAAAATGAAATACACTGCTGGTTCATTTGTGGGTAAGGCTTTAACGTGGTGGAACTCTCAGATCCGTACGCTAAGCTGGGAAGTTGTTGTTAGTATGTTATGGAATGACTTTAAGTTTATGATGATAGAAGAGTTTTGTCCTAGTCATGAAATGCAAAAGTTGGAAACTGAGTTGTGGAATCACGCCATGGTCGGGGCTGGTCATGCTGCGTATACTGATAGGTTTCAAGAGTTGGCTAGGCTAGTTCCACATTTGGTAACTCCGGAGAGTAGGATGATTGAAATGTATGTGTATGGCCTTGCTCTACAGATCCGTGGGATGGTAGCAGCAACGGAGTCAAAGACTATACAGAAGGTTGTACAAATTTCTAGTGCACTGATCGATGAGGCTGTTAGAAATGAATCAATTAAGAAGGTTGAGAAAAGAGGAAATGTGGGGGAACCTAGCAAGGATAAGAATAGTAGGGATGATAATAAAAAGACTAGGACTGGAAATGCTTTTGCTATTACCGCAAACCCTGTAGGAAGAGAGAATACGCATACTTAGCCCAAGTATACCACCTGAAACTCCTAACATGTACCAGAAGGGCCTTGACGCACTTGCTTCAACAGTAACCGTCCAGGTCATTTGGCAAAGGATTGTAGAGGCGTGCCGAGGAATGTGAATCCTGTCAATACTAGAAACCCATCTGATAGGTTTCAAGAGTTGGCTAGGCTAGTTCCACATTTGGTAACTCCGGAGAGTAGGATGATTGAAATGTATGTGTATGGCCTTGCTCTACAGATCTGTGGGATGGTAGCAGCAACGGAGTCAAAGACTATACAGAAGGTTGTACAAATTTCTAGTGCACTGATCGATGAGGCTGTTAGAAATGGATCAATTAAGAAGGTTGAGAAAAGAGGAAATGTGGGGGAACCTAGCAAGGATAAGAATAGTAGGGATGATAATAAAAAGACTAGGACTGGAAATGCTTTTGCTATTATCGCAAACCCTGTAGGAAGAGAGAATACGCATACTTAGCCCAAGTATACCACCTGAAACTCCTAACATGTACCAGAAGGGCCTTGACGCACTTGCTTCAACGGTAACCGTCCAGGTCATTTGGCAAAGGATTGTAGAGGCGTGCCGAGGAATGTGAATCCTGTCAATACTAGAAACCCATCTGTTAGGGCATATTATGAGTGTGGTAGTACCGACCATGTCATGTCAGCTTGTCCTAGATTGAATAGGGCACAAGGACCAGAAGGAAATCGTCCAAACCAAGTTGCTGCTAATAACGGGGGTCAGGATCGTGGAAACCAAGTGAACCAAGCTAGGGGTAGGGCATTCATGTTGGGAGCAGAGGAAGCTCGCCAAGATCCGAACATTGTGACGGGTACGTTTACTTTGAATAATCATTTTGCCACTACCTTATTTGACTCTAGTGCCGACTATAGTTTTGTTTTCACTACTTTTATACCTCTGTTAGGCATAGAGCCCAGCAATTAGGTTTCAAATATAAGATTGAGATAGCTGGCGGACAGCTAGTAGAATTGATAAGGTTATTAAGGGTTGCAAACTAGAAATCGAGGGTCATGTCTTTGACATCGATTTGATACCTTTTGGGCATGGGAGTTTTGATGTGATTATAGATAAGTATGGATTGGTTGTCTAATCATAAGGCTAAAATAATTTGCCATGAGAAAGTAGTGAGGATACCACTACCGGATGGCAAGGTGCTTAGAGTATTAGGAGAGACACCAGAAGAGAAAGTGAGACTTTTGATGAGTGCTAAGGCTAGTGATAAGAAACAAGAAGAGATTGTTGTGGTTAGAGATTTTCCTGAGGTGTTTTCGGATGATTTATCTGGATTACCACCTCTCCGAGAAATTGAGTTCCGGATTGAGTTAATCCCTGGAGCTATACTGATTGCAATGTCTTCCTATCGTTTGGCACCTTCTAAATTGGAGGAGTTTTCGGGACAACTCAGGGAACTCCAAGACAAAGGTTTCGTTCGACCAAGTTCGTTGCCTTGGGAAGCGCCGGTGTTGTTCGTTAAGAAAAAGGATAGTTCTTTTAGGATGTGCATTGATTATAGAGAATTAAACAAGTTGACAGTTAAGAATCGTTATCCGCTTCCTAGGATTGATGATCTATTTGACCAACTGCTAGGGTCGCAGTTTTTCTCAAAGATAGATCTTAGGTCTTGATATCATCAGCTGAGATTGCATGAGGATGACATTCCAAAGATCGCGTTTAGAACTCGTTATGGACATTTTGAGTTTACAGTAATGCCCTTTGGTCTGACTAACGTACCAGAAGTATTCATGGATTTGATGAATAGATTTTGTAGACCTTATCTTGATAAGTTTATGATAGTTTTTATATACAATATCTTAATCTACTCTAAGACTCGAGAGGAGCATGTAGAACACTTAAGGTTAGTCTTGGAACTGCTCAAGAAGGATAAAATGTATACTAAGTTTTCTAAGTGTGAATCCTAGCTAAGAGAAGTGTAGTTTCTTGGGCATGTGATAAATGGTAATGGGATTCATGTAGACCCTAGTAAGATTGAAGCTGTTAAGAATTAGAAAGCCCCTAGAACTTCGACTGAGGTTTGTTTGTTCTTAGGATTGGCTGGATATTACCGTAGGTTCATTAAGAACTTTTCTAAGATAGCTAAGTCTCTTACTATCTTGACTTAGAAGTGTAAGACTTTCAGTTGGGGTGAGGAACATGAATTGGCATTTTAAACCTTGAAGGATAGGTTGTGTAATGCGCTTGTTCTAGCTTTCCTCGATAGACTGGAAGACTTTGTGGTATATTGTGATGTGTCCGGGATAGGACTAGGCTGTGTATTAATGCAAATAGGTAAGGTGATAGCCTACGCGTCTAGGCAGTTGAAAATTCATGAGAAGAATTATACTACCCATGATTTGAAGTTGGGTGCGGTCGTGTTCGCACTTAAGATCTGGAGACATTATCTGTATGGGACAAAGAGTATCATCTATACGGATCATAAGAGTCTTCAGCATATCTTTAGTAAAAAACAGTTGAATATTTGATAGCGTCGCTGGATAGAGTTGTTTAGTGATTATGACTGTGAAATTCGCTACTATCCTGGTAAGGCGAATGTGGTGGCTGATGCCCTAAGTTAGAAGGAAAGAGTAAAGCATAAGAGAGTTAGAGCTATGAATATGACCCTTCAGTCGAGTATCAAGGATAGGATACTGGCGGCTCAAAAAGAGGCTGTAGATGAGTCCATAGGATTGCATAAAGGTTTAGATGAGATGATAGAACAAAGAAGTGATGGGTCTTTGTTTTACCTGGATCGAATATGGGTGCCTTTGAAGGGTGATGTGAGAACCCTGATAATGGATGAAGCCTATAAGTTAAAGTACTCTGTACACCCAGGAGCTGATAAGATGTATTACGATTTGAGAGATAGGTATTGGTGGCTTGTAATGAAAAAGGACATAGCTGAGTAAGTTAGTAAGTGTTTGATTTGTTTAAAGGTTAAGGCTGAGCATCAAAGGCCATCTGGCTTGCTCCAGTAACCTGAAATTCCCGTATGTAAATGGGAAGGAATAGCTATGGATTTTGTGACTAAGTTGCCTAGGACTAGTAGTGTGCATGACACAATCTATGTCATTGTGGATCGATTGACTAAGTCTGCTTATTTTCTACCTATGCGTGAGGATTATAAGATGGATATATTGGCGAGATTGTATTTGAATGAGATAGTTGCTAGACATGGTGTGCCGATCTTGATCATATCAGATCGTGATAGTCGTTTCACATTAAGGTTTTGGCAGTCAATGCAAGAGGCATTAAGAACCCGTTTAAACCTAAGTACGGCTTATCACCCTCAGACCGATGGTTAGAGTGAGTGTACTCTTCAGACTTTGGAAGACATGCTTAGAGCGTGCGTCCAGGACTTCAGAGGAAGTTGGGATGTTCATCTTCCGTTGGTTGAGTTTTCGTATAACAATAGTTATCATTCTAGTGTGAGATGTACTCCGTTTGAGGCATTGTATGGTAGAAAGTGTCGTTCGCCAATTATGTGGGTTGAGGTTGGAGAAGGTCAGTTGATAGGACTTGAGTTAGTGTAAGAGACTACTGAGAAAATCTCGTAGATTAAGGATGGACTTAAGGCTGTGCGTGATCGCCAGAAAAGTTATACTGATAAGAGGAGGAAGCCTTTAGATTTTAGTGTGGGTGATTTTGTCTTGCTCAAAGTGTCACCTTGGAAAGGTGTGGTACGCTTTGGGAAGAAAGGGAAACTAGCACCTAGATTTGTTGGACCTTTTGAGATTATTAAGAAGGTAGTTTTTGTGGCCTATCGGTTAGATTTACCTGAGGAGTTGAATGGTGTTCATGGCGCGTTCCACATGTCGAACCTTAAGAAGGGTTTGGTAGATCCAACACTGCAAGTGCCTTTGGATGAGATCCAAGTTGATGCTAAGTTGAACTTTGTGGAAGAGCCTGTGGAAATCTTGGAAAGAGAGTTTAAGAAGCTGAAGCGTAGTAGGATTGTCATCGTCAAGGTTCGGTGGAATTCGAAATGTGGTCCTGAATTCATGTGGAAACGTGAGGATCAGATGAAATTGAAGTATCCGCATTTGTTTAGTGATGTTAGTAGCTGAATTTTGGGGTCGAAATTCTTTTAAGGGGGTAGAATGTAACATTTCCCCTTTTTGTGTTATGAATATTTCATTTATAGTCCTTTAACTATTTGAATTTTATTAATTTATTCAGATAATGTACCGTGTTGACGGTGGTGATTTTATGAGAATTATGGTAATTTATGGTTATTTGTGAATAATATTCCTTTTTAGAGGTTATTATTATGTTATTTGTATTTCGGGTGGTTTGACCCGTGAATTTTGAGAAATGCCAAAAAACGAGTTTGATACGTCCGTTGATGTCCAAATGAGTTTTGAAGGGTTTAAAGTGTAAATATGTCGTGTAAATACTCTGAGTTAATGGAAAAGTATTTTTAAGGTGAATAAAAATGCTAATTAACTTTGGGAAAAATTTTACGATCAAGTTTTACCAGTATTTAAGTGACCCCGACACGAAAAGAAAGACCCGAGACTCCTTTGGATACTATAGCCGGTCAAGGAAGTCAAGAAGGGACAAGGAGGCATTTTTTTAGCAAACTTGTCCCAAAAGTTGTACACATACATGCTTTCCACTAGAATCTTTTCTCATAATCCTTATGTTTTGTCCGTCCGCCACCTACACCACCACAAACACCATAAATTTTCCAACTTTGATCGAGAACGTGATATTCCAGGTTGATACGAGTATTTGGGTATTCATTAAACAACGTTTGGGTTGTCCGGTTCGTGTCGAAATTTACATTTTTAAAGATTTTCTTGTAAGTTTTCAAATTTAAATTTCTTTTGTTCTTTTGGGTTTATTTTGATGCATAGATGTTAGTTGTACAAGTTGATCGTTGTGAAAATTGATTTTTGGAAATGAAATGGATATATAAAGGGGGTGTTTGGTTCGTTGGATTTAAAAACGAAAAGAGGGGTTTTTGTAGTTTTGATGTTGTGGTCGTGATGGTTGAATAACATATGTTGCTAGATAGCTTATTTTTATAGTAGTTTGTATAGCTTATTTCGGGCTTATTTTTTAGCTATTTCTTGGCTTATTTTGGGCTTAAATTCCACATTATTTTTCAAAATCACGAGGGAAGTGATTTTGACTATTTTTGTAATATGGCGTATATTTGTGGACTATTTTTATAACTTATGGTGGTAACCAAATGCGATACGTAGCTTATTAGCTTATTTTCAAGCTTAATATATGTATTGTGGTGCTTATGGACTCACGGCCCAATAAGCCTATTTAAGCCGTGGCTTAATGGAAGGGCTTATTATGGTCCGAATTATTTTCTACTTATTAGTATGAACTTATGTATATAAATAGACCTTGATTTTGGACTTGGTTCGTATTTTGGACTTATAAATATCTTAATGGACCCTTGTTGGGCCTTAAAGCCCAATAAACGATATTTAGTCGTTATAAGAGTTTTGATGAACTTTTGAAAGTGAAAATGTATTTACGAAGTGATATTGAACGATATTTTGGGAAAAACATTTTAGTAAACGTTAAAGATTGAGATTTTAGAATTTTGTAGAAAAGTGTCGAATTGGTAAAAAGTGTTGAAATTAAGGTATGAAACCTTGGAAAATTTTGAAATACGGGTCATGTCGAAATTTTGTAAAAAGTTTATACTTAGAAATTTTATCTAAAAACATGATTTTTGAATTTTAAATAATAAAATATTATTTAATTATTTAATAAATTCACTAGAAGACGAAAAATACATTTTTTCCGAAACTTCTCAAATATGTTTGTTATGAGTAAACGTACCATTTTCAACTCTAATATGATTATTTTTACGATGACTTAATGGTTATCCGATTATGGACTATCGAGATTATTTTAATATAATTATAAATATTTACTTATATTACTTATTATTTTCTCTAATAGTATAAGTATGGAGTATCGAGTAATGAGATTGATATAATTGTGGGGATATGTTCCATCAACCATCACGTACTAAAAAAAAAATTGTTATGGTATTATCAAGCTGTCCAAACTCTATGCATCAAACGTGAAGACTGTTTTGGAAATGAATGATTTAAAATGGGACATTAACTGGACTAGGTCATGTGCGGGCGTCGTTGCATTTGCTTGTGTGATTGAGATTTGTTTGCTAAAGACTTGCTTGAGGTGAGTTCTCGTAGCCCTATTTTTACTGTCTTTTCCGTTGGGGGAAAATGATACTCAAATGTGTTTTGAAATGTTTTGAATTGATCTGTGCGAAAATGTGATTTTGTTTTTGGGACAAGATATGTGCTTATGACTGCTATGTGAATATTATGTGATGCATGATTATTAGATCGGATGGGTACGCCTACCCAATATTTGTGTGATTATTAGATCAGATGGGTACACCTACCCAATATTTGTGAGATTGTTTGCATCGCTTTTGGGTTTAAGGTCAAACCTACAAGCTCACCAACATTATTGTTGACGTTTTCGAGTATCATTTTCAGGTGAAGTGAAAGAGGAATAGGTTAGTGATTATGATAGCAAACATAGAAGTATCCTGAGTAGATTTTCATGCGAAGTCTTGCTTGTTTATTTTATTTGGCTTTAGTATTTGGAAGTTCCGGTTTAAGTTTGGATTTTGGACCCCTGCGTGGGCTATTGGCTTATTGTAAGAGATTTTGGATTTGATTGTAATTTGGGACATCACTCGAGGTTGTTCGAGGTTGATGGTCTTCGTAACACTTGAAGTTTATGCATTGTAGTTTTCTCTATTTTGTATCTTGTGTTATGATTGATCATTATGTTGCACTCCTGAGTTTCCGCCATTGCCGGGGTGTAACACAAGGCCACGTGTTTGCTCACCATTGGAGGATCCGGTTGATTATTCTTGCATCAGAACGAGGACACGTTTTCTCAACCAATGATTGGCTAATCATTGAGGCGGTGGTGTGTAGAATTTTCATTTCTTTCCCCCACATTTAGCTATAAAAGAAGACGCTCCCCTCACTTTTTCATCATTAGGTTTTAGTTTACAAAAAATTTCTTTCTAGTTTTTTTAGCTTATTACTTTCTAGAGTTAGCTTATTATTTTAGTTTCTGCTTATTGTAAAGCTGATCTTTCAGCTTATTTGGGATATTGTAAGAGCTTATTTCTAGTTTAATGAAGTTGATGTTTGGTGATTAAAGAGTTTATTTTCCTTTCTTCTTTTCTTTTCTAAGCTTATCAAAGCATAAGATACTCCTTATAGCTTATTAACTGAGCTTAAATCCCAGCTTATTTTGGATAAGAGATTAGATCGAATAAGCTTCACAAAGGCTTAAACGATTCATAACTTCTTATCCACAATAAACCTTCGATTCTAAGCTTAAATAATAAGATAAGATCTAGCTTATTTACTTGTTTTATAAGCTTTTAGTTTTCCAAAAGCCCTTAATATAGATCTGATAAGCTTATTAATAGCTTGTTCGATTTGGTTAGAGTTTATATTGTTTGAAAAGTGGTTCGGTAATAGATTATTTGGTTGTTTTAACACAAATAAGCTCAGTAGCTTATTCGTCTTATCAAATCTGTTTTGGTTTTGCTTATTTGATTGGTTAGTGCTTATTTAAGATCTATGTAGGCTTATTTTGCGGTTGTAGTTTAGATCTCGATTTGCTTATTTAGATCTCGCTTGGATTTGATTGTTAAGTGCTTCTTCCCTTTTAAGTTCTATTCGCAAACGTTTTATAGTTTAGTCGTAAATCTAGTAGTGCTTATTTGAGAATTAGTTTCGATTGCTTATTTGATTTCCGTGAGCTTATTGATTCGTGTTTGTGCTTAGATCTAGGGTTTAAAAAGCTTAATCTAGTGCTTGATCGTTGCTTGTTGTAGATAAGTTGTTTCGTGTTAGCTTAACGTTATTTTGGCTTATTCAGTTCTAGTTTAGCTTATTGAAGTTGTAGGACTAGCTTAAAATTTATAAAATTTGTTCTTGTTACTCAATACTAAAACTGTTCTCGTCCCATATTTGTAGTCTAAGCCAAAACTCGAAAATCAATCTTGGGCTTTGCTGATTTTTGATCCATTGGGCCTCGTAAGATATAAAAGTTGAAAACTGTTTTATCACTAACAGTTTTGTGGTTTTAATGTTTTGACGAAATCATTACAACTCATTGGCGTGGAGCTTAAGGGTTTAATAAGCTAGATAGAATTTGACTATTTTCTTTAGCTTATTAAATCGGGTGGTTACTTTTCGTTATCAGCTCGACATTAGGTTCTATTTCCTTTCTCTTTTCAATTCATTAGTGTAGATTATTTAGATTAATAATATGTCTTTATTGGCTTGTTTGTTGAATGTTATGATTAGTGAGTAGTTTATTAGTGCTTGCTAAGTGATTAGTGGATTGGAAATTAAGTGTGGATTGTAAAAAAGTTTGTTAATTAATAATTCTCGATTATTTAGATTTGTAGTTTGAATGTTTTGAAGGGAAAAATCTGGAAAAATAGTCAAACGACACATCTAGTAATTAATATATTTTTAAGAGATTTTTGTCAAAATAAACCAACGTTGTGAGATAAATATATTTTCCAAGGAAGTTTTCGTTAAGTAAAACCTTAATTCACACTTGATAAACTTTTTACGTCACTTAGCAAACATGTTCGTCTTATATCTCTTTTAGATCATTTTAGCATAATATTCGTAGTTTAATTAATTAGTATAATTTTAGCATCTTTAATTAGTTTATATCTAGTTTAAAATTTCAAAACCAAAAAAAATTAAAAGATATTCAAGCATTAAATTGGAAATATTTTTGTGAGTTTTAAATTCATCTCTCGTTGGGACACGATATCCGGAAGATAAACTCTTACTTATCCTCAAGTAATTTTTATATCTATACGGGAAATACTTATTATTACTCGACTCGTTTACAACGAATCAACAGCTGTCAGAACGCGTGATCCGAGGGTTCCAGAAGCTTTCATTGATTGGTTGATGGATGACACGTGGCCAAATGATTGGCTGGAAATATCTCTATACTGCTGGCAATTATAAGGACAAGTGAAAAAATCAAAATGCCCCTCAGAATTTGGGCTATATATACAAGCCTCTCATTCACAGCATCATATCTTCTCCTTATAAACTTTTTTCTTAATTTACATTTTCACGTAGTTTAGAATTAGCTTATTTGTATTAGTTTTAGATTTTGTAAAATCTTTTAGCTTATTGTATTGGATTATTATTAATGAAGATGAAGAATTTTTGTGGAGTCACTTGAGCTTATTTCTTTTCCTAATCCTCTATTCTTTCACATCTTGCTTTTCTAGCTTACATCCAAATAAGTTCTAATCTAATAGCTTATTTTAGATCTTATTCTCCTAAGCTTTCATCCGAATAAGCTGATTATAGCTTATTTCGAATAAGCTCATTTCTTTCACTTTCGGTTCTAAAAGCTTTCGAATAAGCATTACAATAGCTTATTTAGAGACCCTTATTTACCTAGTTTGTTTTTGAATAAGCTCCCTATAGCTTATTTTGAAACATCAGCTTAATTCGAGTAGCTTGTTTCTTTAGTTTAATTTTCGAATAGTTCGTTTAAGCTTCTTAATATCTTGTTTCTATTTGCTTATGTCTTTTACTTTAGGTTTTAAACTTTCGAATAAGTCTCTTAAATAGCTTATTTTGATTTCTAGTACTTTTGGTTTTTAAGATCGAATAAGCTTTTATCTCTATAGCTTATTTCGGTAGATCTAATCGCTTATTGATCAAATAAGCTTCCTTATAGCTTATTCGTTTATGCTTTGTCTATTTAGCTTATCCTTTTAGCTTGTTCATTTAGCTTTTTTGTCTATTATTTACATCTATTCCTTAAATATACCCGATCCTCGTTCACTTTTTAAAGAAGAACACCTTAGTTTCGGGCGGATTTAGATTTATTAATAATAGATTTATTGTTTAGTTTTCTATAGCTTAAAGTTGTTAGCTTTTTTTGAGTAGCTTATTATTTTAGATCTAAGCCTTAAATATACCCGATTCTCGTTCACTTTCGAAGAGAACACCTTAGTTTTGGGTGAATTTAGATTTAATAATAATAGTTTTATTGTTTTCATTTTTTTGATCTATTTATTAAATAGATTATAGTTGTTAGATTAATCTATAGTTTATAATTGTTATATTGTTCGTTTTAACCTTGATTGTGTTTTGATATTGATGGAATCATTCCTACATCTAAGGCGTGGAGCTTAAGGGTCTTATAAGCTAACTTTATTTATAAAGTTTAAAGCTTTTATAGTTTTTATAAAGCTATTTAGTATATAAAGTTTACAACTTTATTAACTAATTAGTTAAATAAAATCTAATAAAGAAGTAAACTTTAGAATTTTCTTAGTTTATAAGATCGGGTGGTTAGTTCGTCTCCATTTCGTCAATCGGGTTCTACTTTCTTACCTTTTTCAATCCTTAATAGTTTTAGCTTAATAATTGGTTTTGAAAAATATGTTTATGATTGTTGATGTTAGCTTAGTAGTCATGAGTAGTGAGTAGATTATCATATACTTTTTAAGTGAGTAGTGATTAGTGAATTAAGTTTGAAATAAAAAAGGAATTGTTGATTAATAATTTTCGGATTATTTATATTTCTTTTTTTGTTATTTTGACGGGCAAAAGTCGTTAGGATAATCAAACATTAATCTAGTAATTAATACCAAAATAAAATATTGTTTTCAAAATAAACCAACGTTGTGAGAAAATAGTTTTTTTAAATGGGTACTAATTCATTAATAAATACTTTCCTTCACACTTAATGATCTATTCGCCTCACTTGACAAGCATATCCGTTAAACATATATTTTAGATCTTCTAGTTTATTATTTCTTAGTTTAAAATCATTAGTATAAGACAAACCAAAAAATATTTGATAATCAAGTATCCAATTAAGAACATAAACGTGAATCTCTATTCATATCTCACCGTGGACACGACTTTCGAAGATTGAATTATTACTTGTCCTCAAGTAATTCTTTTATCTAAATGGGAAATACTATATTATTACTTCGACACATTTCCGGACGTATCAACCTTCTTATGGTAACATGTCACTATTTGATCCCAAAGTTACTTTTGACCCTTACCACTTCTTCTTCTACTTAAGTCACCAACTAGTATTGTCTTCATTCATTTGAATCACACAACATACTCTCCTTTTCACTCATTATCTCAGCTCTCTCAAAGTCCAAGCAAGGATTTTCAAGTTTTGGTTTAAAGGGTTATACAAAAGCTAGACTTTTGGAACTTGAAAATTAGGGTAGTCTAGTCACTTTGGCTAGTTTGTGCACTCCATACTCATCTAATCATCCAAATAAATGTAAGCATTGTTATTACATGTTTTTCATACATTTTATACATTCCATGAAGTTTATATAGTACCTAAATATGCTTGTCCACATCATCCTATATAAATGTAACGTCATTGTTATTACATGTTTTTCATTTTTTTTTTACATTTCCATGAAGTTTATATAAGTACACTAAATATGATTGTTATAAGAAAATCATTTGTTCTATAAACTTATTTTATTTAAATCCCGTAATAATACTCGGAGACAATTTTTATTCCGGGTTCTCCCGTTGTCGTGCTTGGGTTAGCAAATGTAGAGTAATATTTTGGCAAATTTATTTTCATAGCCTTTTAATATAGTTTTTAACTAAGTTTCTGGAGGTGGCCATAAAGATTGGGCTACATTTAACCATTTTATTGAATGAATTTTTACAAGCATTCGAGTTGGTACATGAATAACGTTGGCCGTTTTTTATGAGCACCCTACAGGATCAGTTTAGGTAATTGTTCCCATTTGAACTTTTTGTAGAAACACAAGACTTTAACCTTTATATCTGCAAAGTTGAATAATCCTACAGACGGATAAATATTAGAACGTGGAGTTATGGGCCAAAAAACAAAACTGGTATAAGGTTTTCTATCTCGAAAAACAAGACTTTAACTTAAACTCAACAAGTTGAATCAACCCGAGGGGATAAATATTAAGTGAGTTATGGCCAAAACAAAACCGGTATATGTTTATGTCTAGAAAACAGCCTGACCTTCGTGTATTGTAAGACTCATATGGACCCTTTAAAAGTTTATTCACTTTGTGAGGCTTACATTTTCAGAAATATATCTCAAAAAAATTCAACCTAGGCCTTTGAAACGCCTTCTTTCAGTAAAAAATGAGCAAGATACAGCCTCGTGAAGTCGAGAAAACACTTATTCCAGCAACTATTTTTGGGATACTTCTTACTATAAAACACTTGTAAACTTGTATTAAAGTATAATTTGAACTTGAAAAACCTTAGACACAAGTATTTAAGGGTGATAAAAATATTTATAAAACTCATATGCATTTGGTACACTTCATATTGTAAACCTAAAGCGCCTTTTTATTAAATTAGGTTGCGGTTAGAACTTATGCTATCTTTGAACTTGTGTTATTTCCGGATTGTACTACTTGACTTGAGGTGAGTTTCATAGCCCACTTTTACTTAATACTTGTTTTTAAATACTTTGGAGTGAGAATACATTACTCGTTTTTACTTACAGACACAAGTACTTAAAACTTTTACGTATTGCCTAAGTTTCCCTATTGCCATAAAGTCCCCACTATCATGAATAGTTAATTACTTCAAGTAAACAAGCATGCTGTGGATAGATCTATTGGGGTTGACACCCGCGTTCAGTTTCTGGTTTTTTACATGGTCAGCGGGCGCATTTTATTTGAGGTAGTACTTGGGTATTTTGGCAAAACATCAAATTTCAGGGCACGAATCTAACAAACTGGGTTCACATGTTACGTTAAGGCTTCGGTGTCATGAGCTTAGTGCATGATGCGGAGGTCGTAAGGGACTTCTACATGAAGTTTTACAATCCCCTATGTTGTGTACCTAATCGTTGCAGTGTAGTATATGCAAGACTCGGAGGTTGTTATCATTCTCTAGGGGAATAGGTTGGGAAGGCTTGATCACGATCTAACAGAATTCCAGAGGTTGAGAGAAGATTATTTTTGTGTTTTTATATTTAATAGAAAACAGGTAAATCTATGGTTTGGGAGGTTGGTTTGTTTAAATATTTACTAAACTAATTATAATCTATTCTACTGGTGATAACTTTTATGATAAGTAAATGTATTTACCTAATCATGCACTACTCCTCAGATTGCTTCTCCTAGATCTGTTGCTTTGTCACACTTGTGATGATCTGTGGAAGTATTTCCTAGGTCATGAACGGATTACATAAACCCGTCATCTATTTAATATTCTGTTAAGGCAACACACAAGTAAGGTAGTATGAAGACTATTACAAGGCCCCTAAGAGTATATTAAATGCATGTGAAATAACTTAAGAGGGATCAACCATATAGTGGGTAAGGTAGTATGAAGATTGTTACCGATGGTATCCTTTCTACACTACTCGCATTTCCCTAGACATATCAACAGCGATACAGACAAAGGCTGGTTTTATAAAGCTTAACGCGCACATTCATCAACAAGAAGCAACATCAAAAGGATCTACAACCTAAGTTTCATGCAATCATAGATAAATAGAAAGGAGGGTTTAGCCTCGCATGTTATAAATAAAGCAAGAAGATAAATTAATCAAACAACACATAGACATATTGAATGATTAAAGATAAATAACCTTACTTGATTAAAACATGGATTCAAGGTAGTATAATAGGGTTTTGAGGCCCTAAAAATGACCTATAAAGCTCCTAAAACGACTAGGGTTCATCTCCATAGGGTTATACAAAATTATCCCAAAGTCACACACTAGAACCCTAAAAATGGATTTATATTTATAGAGTTTTTGACGCGATGACGTCGCTTTGTGCTCCTGATGCCGTCGTCACGTAGACGATTCTAGATCCTCTTTAAGTCGGCCACGTCCTGACGCCGTCGCCATAATCCTGACGCCGTCACTAGATTGATCACGACGGTGGCGCTTTATGCTTGCGACGCCGTCTCCAGCCACTGTTTGCAAAAAGTTATCATGAGATTTGGTGTAGGTCCGTAATCTTGTCCTTTTCTTCTCTAAATAAGCCCAAGTTACGTGTATTTCCTCCAAAAGCCATCTAAGTGCTAAAAACTTGATAACAAATGATTAAGCACATAATCTAGGCATATTTGCATGATTTAGGGGGTTAAATAACCCTGAAATAGTGTATAAATGACACCTCGTCAAATACCCGTACACTTGGGATGTGCTTGTCCTTAAGAAAATGGGCTTTTCTACCTAGACAATAGCAATATGAGGGTCATTTAACCTACTCTTTAAAAGTATTTTACAACACAACCTTCTAGACCTCGTAATTAAAAGCGCGGAAAGTATATACTAGCACCTCACATAAGTGTTTATGATTCTCTCTTTCTCTCAGGTGTATAATAAATTATAACATAAAGGGGAAACAGAAAATCAACACTCATTACCTGTCATAGCATATAAATTACCATAAGCTTGGTGAAGGATCAAACTTCCACCGCTAGGCGCAAGCATTATTCATTACTATCAAGAGGTCTTTTAAAGGGTTGTGGGTGTAGGTGTAAGATAATATTAATGGAAACGGAAACGGATGGGATACATTTGAGTGGTGAATTTTGGGTGAATTTGGAGTGGAAGGTCTAGCTAATTATTTATAAGAATACACGTTGGTTTGGTTGCTAAGCCAAAGACTCGGAAAAAATGTACAAACTCTACAAAACTCTACACCAATCTCTTTCTTTTTCTTTTCTCGACTCTAATATAAACATAAACATAAGCAAATGGCAGCGCGCACATTTTTTTTACTTTTTTTATATACATTTTTAGTACACTTTTGCCCTGTCATTGCTTAAACATATGATACATCATGAGGGTTTATAGATACACCCCTACACTTGAACTTTTACATACTCTATTATTTACAATCTAACTAATGTTGAGGTAGATCAAAATAACATGGAGCTTATTGAGCTCTATTGGGGGTAACAAATTACTTCTTCCCTAATTCTTCATCAGATGAACACTACCATGAATCCCAATCGTCCCAAAATAGTATTTACATAGATAAGGACTTAGGAACCGTGTACTAAAATAGTTAACTTGGGTTAAAACAATAATGTACTAAAGGTGAGTACATACAAGGTAGGCTAAGGCGATTTAGGTGTAACGATTGGTTTAAGTGTTAACAATGCTCTTCATTAATAGTTCGGCTTAACCAGAAAATTATGAGAACCATGAAAAATGATAGGCTCGAAGGGTTGTACTAGGGGTATCCAGCACTAAAAATGAGTGCATGGCAAGGGTGTGGGATAGTTATATGATCTGTGTGACCATAATAACAGTTACAGGTTTAAAACATGGGTTAATCCTAGTGCCTCTTATCTAGAAAATCCTAATACTTACTATGACGTCTCGGGATGCATCACAAAAACTAGTTCTAGAATTTAATATACTACCGGTACACTCATATAATTTAATACCGATACCAATGCTCCAGAAAAGGCGACAAAGACCATACGTACACATCCGTAACGACATAATAGACACATATGACTGCATTTGAACCTTAACTTGAGAAAGCTAAAGGTACAAGTTATCTTGGGTATCAATAATGGATACTCTAATTCTTAAAGATCTAAAGGCGAACCTCACATTTTTGGGGTGGAATTTTGAGGGTTTTTGTGCTAGTCGTACACATTTCTATCTATGAGATGCTATTAATACTTGGTTTTCGTCGGTATGTGTCATAATTTTTTTTAAATTTGGGTCAAAATTACCTTTTTATGCTATGTTTCGATATATTACCCTCATTTTAAGGATCAAGCAAATGGAAAATGAAGGAATAGTTTCTAAGGCTTATTTCCCCCCTACACTTAAGTTGAACACTGTCTCCAATGTTCTATAGAAGTACCCGTAAAAATGAATAAAGGGAAAAGAAAACAAGTAAAAGAAACTAGTACTCCACTGGTTTGCTCAATAATGGAGAAGAAACATGAGATAACTGGTTAAATCGTCCTCCAAAAATCATCCAATGAAACTTCCTAAGAATTTCCAAGCTTCTTCTCGTCAAATATAACTTGTAATCAAAGACAAAGACAACTACACCAAGCATAAACTTGGCGGGATAGATATAAATACAATGAGAGTTTAGGTTTTGACTATGAAAGCAGTAAAGATAGGATGAGAGTAATGATATAATCATAGGTTTATGCAGGTTTACAAAAGAATTACAAATTTTAAATATTGTACATTTAATTTTTCAGAAATACTAAAAAAAATTCGAATTTTCACATTACTGGAGACGCGACGCCTTCGGGTGTTAATTTCGACGCCCTCTCCAGTGTCTGTGAAAAATTCTTCTTCGTTTTTAATGAAAAATTTCCTACACGCAATTTTATTAGTTAAATCTGAAGAAAGCACTGCATAAAAACATGAAATTAATCGTTACAATCATATGACTCGAAACTAACGTGAATTAATCTAAACAATTTATTTTAAATGTTTGAATTTGGTCCTTAAAAACCGGATATATTCCCTTACACTTATTTTATGCAAAATACCTTTGATTGCAAATAAAATGAAGTTGTAAACAAACAAAGCATGATTACAAAATTCATTCAAACATAATAAAACAAACAATAAAGAATTAAAACACACGACACTCCTAAGTGAGAAAAAAATAAACATTGGGTTGC
Organism: Tanacetum coccineum; assembly: GCA_026074375.1. Classification (NCBI taxonomy): domain Eukaryota; kingdom Viridiplantae; phylum Streptophyta; class Magnoliopsida; order Asterales; family Asteraceae; genus Tanacetum; species Tanacetum coccineum. The sequence goes on along the minus strand of BQNB010052930.1, from coordinate 1,446 downwards.
CTTCCAAGAAGCGCTTTTCTTTATTTATGAGTCTTGTAGCTAGACTCGAAGTCACACGCCCTTACATGACTTCTCCTTCATCACCCATTCCATCTTTTATTTTGACAGGAGCATGTCGCTCATTTTTGAAGTTTTTGTTCCTCCACCAATCAAACACCATCTCCTTTTCTTAGTGAAGTTTTATCTTTTCCTCCCATTCCAAGACTAGCCTATTTACAGTCATAGTGGGGGCTATAGGCTTTATATCATTCTTAACCCATTTCTCGTCCTTACAAAGGGATTCAGGTATCCTATTGAAGCTTATCTTACTCTTTCCAGATCTTAGAGTGATGCTGCCCTTATCAAACTTAATCACGGCCTTAGCCGTTGTCAGGAATGGTGTTCCTATAATGAAAGGCCTCTTCTTATTTTCCTTAATGTCTAAGATTACGAAGTCTACAGAGTACACATGCTCATAAACTTCAACTAATACACCCGCTGCTATTCCTAAGGGGTAGATATACGAGTGACTAGCTAGGGAGAGTCTAATGTCCGTCTTAGTAGGCCTTTCATTGGTTAGTTTCATGTAGGTAGAGAGGGGTATGACGTTCACGTCGAATCCTTTTTGATATCCCACAATATAGCAAAAAAGGAGATAAGCAAAACAAACCTATAAGCCCACAAGAAAATGAGACGTGAGCTTATTGACAAAATAAGCCACGATATAGCTTATTAAACCACAAGAATTGAACACTAAACACCCCTTGGCGAGTGATACCACATGATATCCCACAATATAATCCAAACACAATAATAAGCAAACCCAAATAAGCCCTAGATAAGCCAAAAATAAGAAAAGAGAAAAGAGAGATGAAAAGAACTTGGAATGTTAGATTAGAGAGAGAAAGTGGTGAGTTACAAGTGAGACAAATGCAACCAACACCCTCTCCATGTGTGGAGAGGGTTTCTTTTATACCCCTAGCCAACATGTAGGCGTATGGGCTTTTCTACTTGGGTCGGGCTTGGCATATCTTGGGCTTTGAGCCCGAAACACGGACAATATTAGATTACAATCCAAGCCCGTTGAACCCGACTAGCCTATTACTTTACAAGACCCAATTTGACTTTATAAGACCGATAACATTCTTGTTTGACTTAATATAATTAAGGCTAACAATCTCCCCCAATGTTGAGGTCTCTTTCTTCAAACTCCTCCGTACTACTGATGAGATTCTTATAGGAGTTTGCTTTAATTTATCATTGTCTCCCTTGACGTTGAAGATATGACTTTTGACGTTTATGCTTTGCCTTGTTTTGGTCTTGTCTTGATTGTAATGGCTTTGATCATTCATGCTTTGTGATCTTGATCTTGAGCCTTTATCTTTTTCACTTTGAGTTCTTGAGATCGTTATTTTGCATCATCTCCTTGACTTGAATCATCTCGATTTGACTTCCTTGATCAACTTG
>BQNB010052929.1:16751-40257 GCA_026074375.1 Tanacetum coccineum | reverse complement strand
TCTTGATCGAGTTGCTTCGTCTTCCGTTTGTGTTGTGCATATTAGATGCCTATCTGTCAATCGTTCTTCAACATCAAGGTGAGTTTCATAGCCCCTATTTTACTTGTTTTAAACTATTTTGGGGGAGAATACATGCTCTTTTACAAACTCATATATTTTACTACAGTACAATTACCTTTCAATACTTTGTGAGTTCGTAGCCCTTTTTTCTACTACATGCTTTATTAAATACGGGGGAGATTACATGCTTGATTTCTTTAGACACAAGTGTTTTCAAAACTGTATGCTATTTTCTGATTACATTATTGCCTAAGTTACCGTATTGCCATTTAAGTCCCCTTTTATCATGAACCATTAAATACCTGCGGGGTATACGCTAGTGTTATGGATAGATCTATCGGGACTGACCATCCCCGTCTGGGCTGTGGTTTCTAGTTGACCATTGACGCATTTAACATTTGAAGAAAATTCGTAGGATGTTTTTGTAACATCTGTATTCGTGTTGGGGCACAAACCTCAAGTACTGGTTTGATTACAGTTTATTACGTTAAGGTTCGATGTCATGAGCTTAGGGCAATAATACAATGTGTTGGACTATTGATTATGTTTCATAGTCTACTATTACTTAAATCTTGTGGTCCACGCTATTTCTTGATAAACCTATGAATTCACTCAACAATTTTGTTGACGTTTTAGCATGTTTTAATCTCAGGTTCTGAGGTATAAGCTTGGATGGGAGCCATGACAGATATCTATTAGAGGGATTCTGATTTCTTAAATTCAATAAAACTTTTATCTTCTAAAATCTTAATGTCTTTTTAACAACTATGGGACCTAACGTGAAAACTCTGATCTTTTATAATGACATCGAATGAAACTTATTTTTAACATCCATTTAAGGTCATTTTCTATATCTTGATTTTTGTACTTTGACGTAGCACCCCATTGTTACCTTTCCGCTGCGACCTAATTTTGGGGGTGTTACAATGACTATGACAACTCAGTCTGGAGTTAAAGGACTGATATTGGTAGCTCAAGGTGAAGCGTTTAAGGATGAAAATGTGATAGCTAAAGGATTGAATGGTATGGACCAACAAATGGAAAAGAGAGAGGATGGAAGCCTACACTATATAGATCGTATATGGGTTCCATTAGTGGGCGGTGTAAGAACCAAGATCATGGACGAAGCTCATAAGACGAGGTACTTTGTGCTTCCCGGAGCGAACAAGATATACTATGATCTTCGGGACATGTATTGGTGGTCGGGTATGAAAAAGGAGATTGCTATTTATGTTAGCAAGTGTTTGACATGCGCAAAGGTGAAGGCAGAGCATCAAAGACCGTCAGGTTTATTGCAACAACCTGAGATACCTGAGCGGAAGTGGGGAAAAATAGTTATGGACTTTATAACAAAGTTGCCAAGGTCAAGTAGTGGTCATTATGCGATTTGGGTCATAGTTGATAGGTTGACCAAATCGGTGTATTTCTTGGCAATACAAGAGGATTATAGTATGGAAAAGTTAGCAAGGTTGTACATCGATGAAATTGTTGCACGACATGGTGTACCAACATCGATTATTTCTGATAGGGATGGACGTTTACGTCAAGGTTTTGGCAAATGATGCAAAAAGCATTGGGAACGCGTTTAGATATGAGTACGACTTATCATCCTCAGACGGATGGACAAAGCGAGCATACAATACAAATGTTAGAGGATATGCTAAGAGCGTGTGTGATTGATTTTGGTGGAAGTTAGAATATTCATTTGCCATTGGCTGAATTTTCCTATAACAATAGCTATCATTTGAGCATTCGTTGTGCTCCTTTTAAGGCGTTGTATGGAAGGAAGTGTAGGTCATCAGTATTGTGGGCAGAGATAGGAGATAGCGGATTAATTAGACCGGAGTTGGTGTAAGAAACAACTGATAAAGTGGTTGTGATTAGAGATAGGCTTAAAGCTGCTAGAGATCATCAGAAGAGCTACGCATACAATAGAAAGAAACCTTTAGAGTTTCAAGTTGATGATCATGTAATGTTGAAAGTCTCACCTTAGATAAGGTGTAGTGCGGTTTGGAAAGAAAGGAAAGTTAGCTCCAAGATTTGTAGGACCTTTTGAGATCCTCGAGAGAATTGGTCCTGTGGCATATAGGTTGAGATTGCCTGAAGAATTGAGTAGTGTGCATGACACATTTCATGTGTCGAATCTAAAGAAGTGTTTAGCTGATGTAAATTTGCATGTGCCGTTGGATGAGATTAAGGTAGATAAGACCTTACGTTTTGTAGAAGAGCCTTTAGAGATTATGGACTGTGAGGTCAAAATTCTTAAGCGTAGTAAAATACCTATTATGAAAGTGCGATGGAATTTCGAGCGTGGACTAGAGTTTACCTAGGAACGTGAGGATCATATGAAGGCTAAGTATTCCTAGTTGTTTGAGAATGCTATTGTCGAGACTAATGGTTAAAATCTTGAGATGAGATTTCCTAAAGGAGGGGATACTGTGACAAATTAGATTTTAGCAGGTTAGTTAAAGCATGTATAATTCAGTTTATGTGTGTCATTATGTGTTTTATGTGTTTTATATGTGTATGAGATGGAAGTACATGAGTGATGAATCATGGTACTTGTGAAAATAAAATCATTTGAAAGCTTTGCGTAGTTTTAAATGTTGTGTACGTTATTCTATGTACGTACTATGTATATGTAATTCATATTATATATATTAGTTTAGTATTTTATAGACCGTAGAGTACTTTCTATTTTTAAAAATAGTTAGAATCGAAAGTTAGTTTGAAAACTAGTTAGAAAGTTCATGGTTTAGCAAAATAATTAAAAGTTTTTACTTAGAATCAAACTAATGTATAATAAATAAATAAAAGAAAAAATATAATTAAAAGGGTGGTTGTGTGGATCGGCCGAATAAGGAAAAAAAAGAAAAGAATCCCAGTTTGATTACAACTTGTTTTTGGTAATTATCTTTTCCTAAGCCTATAAATACAAATCATAACTTAATCAAAAATAACTTTTTTCTCCTCTCCTTTCTCCTTGTCCGGTCGAACAACACAAAGAAAAAAGGGAAACCCAAAAAATTTTAAGGTTTTGATTTTCAAGAGTTAAGGTAATGTTTTCTAAATCCTTTTTTAATTCAATTGATATTATTTATCGTAACAATCATTAAGGATGGATTAGGTTATTGTAAATAATTGGTAATTAAGAGGGTTTGATCATCAAAAATCATTTTAGGGTTAATAATTAGGGTTTTAGGTAAGTTAATTAGGGTTAATTATGCTAAATTTGGAATAAAAATCTGGGCAGAAATTTAGGTCATCTTGCGAGAGCCATATCTCGGTCATACAGATAGTTTTTATTGATTTTCTTGAGCCTAAAATTAACTACAGAGAGTCTACTTTCCAACCCAAGTGGTTTCATGAATTAAAAGTGAGTGAAAGTTAGTCAAACTAATCAAAAAGATTCGTTGTCAAAACTGAGTTTTCGAGGCAGATTCTGAGTAGTGTTTGTGAGGTCAAAAACCATATCAAAACGCCTTTTTAATTATTGGGCTTGCTAATGTAGCAATTTCATAATGTTTATTATTTTCTAGAATTTATGTAGAATTTTCCTAAGTATTTAAAATGGTCTGCTCAAGCTAAACTTTTTGAAGGTCGAATCAGGTCAAATTCTGGATACTTTGTGATGTTGAATTTGTATAAAATGGTTACACTCACTATTATTTTTATCCAAAAATCATAGAAGCTCACAACTCATTAGGGAGCTATAGGATGTAAGGAGAAGAAATAATTAGGTGTTTAAGTATTTTATTTAGAGTCATCTTGTGACTATAAAAACTGAGTAAAAAGCAAAAAGTTGAGAAGTAAAGTTTATGAGGTAATTTGAGGTTAGCAAGTATGAGGAGTATATAGAAGAGTTGAATCAAGATAGGATATAGAGTATCCATCGTTGTGATTGTTACATCGACTTGGGTGTGTGACCTAATCGATGGTAACATATGTGTGTATTGTTTTGTTTAGATTCTTTGCAAGATTAAGTGAAGGAATTGGAATTTGCTTTGCATCAGGTGAGTTTTACAGTCCCACTTTTTACTTATATTTTAGGATGGAAATGATGCAAAACTATTTTTGAATTATGAACCGTGATATGTGTTTTTAAGTGTCGAACTATATGATTGCTATGTGATATGAATTGTGGTAAGGCATGTGTATGTGAGGATGACATGACCTTGTGTGAGACCCGAACGGACTTAGCTAGTCAAGTGGGTCAGTCTTGCGCGGAGATATTATGGGACGGAGGGGTACGATCCACCCCAGATATATGTGAATTTATTTTGTGATAGAATAGCCAAGCATATATGTTCGTAAATGTTGTTTTTGTTGATCGCGGTGTCATAAGTGAGTCTTAAACCTGTAACTCTCACCAACAATTATGTTGACGTTTTTAGCATCATTTTTAGGTGAGCAAAACGTGTGAAGAGTTAGGAAGAGGAGTTAGCTGGACCATAGGCTTGCATGCGGAGTCTATGATTTATCTGTTTTTTTTTCAATTGAACTTGTCATGTTTTGTTCTTCATGCATTATATGTTGGATTTTTGTTTTGGGCGTTGTCATAACACGCTTTGGATCTTGAAGTTTATTGAAAGTCATTTTTAGTTTTCTCTATTTTGACGCCTTGTGTTGTGATGATGCCTATTGATCATGCCTTGCGATTCTGCCTTGGCGGGGTGTGACAGATTGGTATTCAGAGCCAAGGTTATAGAGAACTAGGAGGATTGGCCTAGACTATAACTAGGAACCTTCATATAGATGCATTTAGGAACTATGTGCTTGTGTGTACGTATGTATAATATTATATATATATATATATATATATATATATATATATATATATATATATATATATATTTTGAAGTTCCAATTGCCTATTCGTTTACTATTTTCGTAGTAAGAATATATATATACATATATGCTAGTATTTATTTTCTTCGTCGCCAAGTATCTGATGGAGCTTATACTCTTCCTTATTTATAGAGTTATGTCTCCCTCAAAGCGTAAGTTTTGTTGGGGAATCATGCGTTCAACTGGGATTAAGCGTTATATCGACCTAATTTCTGGCTGTAAGATATGGGCGTCTAAACGTAAGGTAGTTAGACCATAGGCTTATATCCGTGTAAAGTGGAAGAGAGTATGACTATGAAGAAAGTAGGTGACCAAACGATTGGAGTGATTCGGAGAAGAAGGATCGACAAGGAAGGAAATGTTTCTAGGTTCCAAGAATACCACACCTCGGATGAAGAAGAAGAAGAGTTTAGTGAGCACCCTCCTTACAACAAATATGGATTCGTGGATCATCCACAACTCCAAATGGAAGACCAAAGGAACCTAGTTTTCACTTACCCATGACCACCACAAGAGGGCAATATGAATGGTTGGTTGACTGATGATGCTAACGATTCAGACCTTGAGTCTACGGCTAGTAATCAACCCATGAGCTTGACGATGGAAGACATTGGTGGGAGCTGAGTTCGACCTCGACCCGACTACTCGTGCAATCGATTTGATTTAGGATGTTTAGTGTTTCTTTCTATCGTTTGAACCATGTTAGGAAATGTTATTTTCGATTATGATTATTATTAATGAAAAGTGGTTTAGGATTTATCTTGTGTGCTATGTGCCTTATTAAATGTGTTATGTGTTGCATGATGTGTTGATTTCAAGAAGTGTTTTCATAGGAGCGAGTACACGCGTGAAAGGGGGCATCTATAATTATGGTGTACAACATAATTATACATGCGCCACAACACAAATGGACTTGCAAGTATGATTACATGTAATTGGTGTTGACACATATTGGTTGATTATGCTTGTACGTATATAGTATTGTGGGAAATGTAATATCATGGGTTATGAAATCTGTAGTATATCGTCTAATATATATAATCCTATGTCTTATCAGAAACATGGTTCAAACACGACAACCTAACAACCCTCCTGATGTCGCGAAAATCATTGCTCAACAACTTCAGAACATCATATCCGAAACACGTGACTCAAAGTTCAAGTGACTAACAACCTCAACAATGGCAATGGTAATGGAAATGGTGGAGGAAACAATGGTTGCACCTACAAAGGATTTGTGGCGTGTGGACCTCGAGACTTTGATAGAACTGGTGGTGCGGTGGCGTTGACTAGATGGATTGAAAAGATGGAATCCGTGATAGATAATAGCGGATGTTTGGCTAATCAAAGGGTGAAGTATGCCGCGAGTTCGTTCATTGGCAAAGCTTTGACTTGGTGGAATACTCAAGTCCAAGCAAGAGGTCGAGATGCTGCTAATGCAATGGCGTGGAATGACTTCAAGGCATTGCTAACGACGGAGTTTTGTCCAAGCAATGAGATTGAGAAGTTAGAAGGCGAGTTCTGGAATCATTCAATGGTTGGTGCTGATCATGCTGGATACACTGATCAATTTCATGAGTTGGCAAAGTTGGTTCCACATTTGGTAACTCCTGAGGCGAAGCGTGTCACAAGGTACATTAATAGGTTGCCATCTCAGATTCGTGGAATGCTTCGAGCCACTCAACCTGCTACTATTCAAGCTGCTATTCTTACTGCTGGGATATTGACTGATGAGGCAGTCCGCAGTGGTACTTTGGCTAAGGCTGGTGAGAAAAGGAAAGAAAGGGATGAGGCGAGTAAGTCAGAAAGTGTTGGAAAAGACGAAAAGAAAGCTAAAGGGGGATGAGGGTTTGTAGCAGCAGTTCCTCCTAGAAGAGAAAATGGAAATTTTCCAAAGTGCGCTAGGTGTAAGGGTTTTCATGCTGAAAAAGGACCATGCATAGTGTGCTACAATTGCCAAAGGCCGGGTCACATGGCCAGAGACTATAGAACACCGGTTAGGCATGCAGAGCCGATACGAGCAGTTAGGCCAAGAGATGGGCAGAGAGCTTGTTATGAGTGTGGAAGTTTGGATCACTTACGTCCAAATTATCCTAAGTGGAACCGAGGACGTAATCAATCTGGAAATCAGCTAGCGTTGGAAGGGAATAGGAACACCCGAGGCAATGAGAACCGAGCTAGGGGAAGGGCTTTCAATGTGAATGCTGTTGATGCTCTTCAGGATCCTAATGTAGTGACGGGTACGTATTCCTTAAACAATCTCTACGCTACTGTGCTTTTCGATTCTGGTGCTGATTTTAGTTTTATATCCACTAAATTTGCGCCCCTATTAAATGAGAAACCTAGTATTGCAAACCCTGGGTATGTGATAGAGGTAGCTAATGGTAAGAAGGAAGAAGTTGATAGAATTTTCCGTGGCTGTAGACTAGAGCTAGGAGATTCTATATTCCCTATAGACTTGATACCATTAGGACAAGGAAGTTTTGATGTGATAGTAGGAATGGATTGGTTGTCAAACCAAAAGGCTGTGATCGTGTGTCACGAGAAGATAGTTAGGATACCTGTAGAAGAAGGTAAGGTACTTTGTGTTCAAGGAGAACGTAATGTCAGGAAGACAAAGACGTTAATGAGCACAAAGGCGAATGAACCGACGTTAAGCGATATTCCTATCGTACGTGATTTCGAGGACGTATTTCCGGATGACCTATCAGGATTACCGCCACAACGACAAGTAGAGTTTCGTATAGATTTGATTCCTGGAGCGACGCCCGTAGCAAAGTCGCCATATCGACTAGCGCCTTCGGAGATGCAAGAACTGTCGGAGCAACTTCAAGAGTTGCAAGACAAGATTTATTCGGCCAGTCACTTCACCATGGGAGGGGGGGGGAGCGCCAGTTTTGTTTGTCAAGAAGAAGGATGGATCGTTTTGCATGTGCATAGACTATCGTGAACTGAACAAGTTGACCATCAAGAATCGTTATCCGCTCCCTAGGATTGACGATTTGTTTGACCAACTTCAAGGAGCGCGCTACTTCTCTAAGATAGACCTTCGATCTGGTTATCATCAGCTGAGAGTGCATGATGATGATATCTCAAAGACCGCGTTCAGAACACGATATGGATCGTATATGGGTTCCATTAGTGGGTGGTGTAAGAACCAAGATCATGGACGAAGCTCATAAGACGAGGTACTCTGTGCATCCCGGAGCGGACAAGATGTACTATGATCTTCGGGACATGTATTGGTGGCCGGGTATGAAAAAGGAGATTGCTATTTATGTTAGCAAGTGTTTGACATGCGTAAAGGTGAAGGCGGAGCATCAAAGACCGTCAGGTTTATTGCAACAACCTGAGATACCTGAGTGGAAGTGGGAGAAAATAGCTATGGACTTTATAACAAAGTTGTCAAGGTCAAGTAGTGGTCATGATGCGATTTGGGTCATAGTTGATAGGTTGACCAAATCGGCGCATTTCTTGGCAATACGAGAGGATTATAGTATGGAAAAGTTAGCAAGGTTGTACATCGATGAGATTGTTGCACGACATGGTGTACCAACATCGATTATTTCTGATAGGGATGGACGTTTTACGTCAAGGTTTTGGCAAACTATTCAAAAAGCGTTGGGAACTCGTTTAGATATGAGTACGGCTTATCATCCTTAGACAGATGGACAAAGCGAGTGTACAATACAAACGTTAAAGGATATGTTGAGAGCGTGTATGATTGATTTTGGTGGAAGTTAGAATATTCATTTGCCATTGGCTGAATTTTCCTATAACAATAGTTATTATTCGAGCATTCGTTGTGCTCATTTTGAGGCATTGTATGGAAGGAAGTGTAGGTCGTCGGTATTGTGGGCTGAGATAGGAGATAGCGGATTAATTGGACCGGAGTTGGTGCAAGAAACAACTGATAAAGTGGTTGTGATTAGAGATAGGCTTAAAGCTGCTAGAGATCGTCAGAAGAGCTACACAGATAATAGAAGGAAACCTTTAGAGTTTCAAGTTAGTGATCATGTAATGTTGAAAGTCTCACATTGGAAAGGTGTAGTACGGTTTGGAAAGAAAGGAAAGTTAGCTCCAAGATTTGTAAGACCTTTCGAGATCCTCGAGAGGATTGGTCCTATGGCATATAGGTTGAGATTACCTGAAGAATTGAGTAGTGTGCATGACACATTTCATGTGTCAAATCTAAAGAAGTGTTTAGCTGATGCAAATTTGCATGTGCCGTTGGATGAGATTAAGGTAGATAAGACCTTACGTTTTGTAGAAGAGCCTTTAGAGATTATGGACCATGAGGTCAAAACTCTTAAGCGTAGTAAAATACCTATTGTAAAAGTGCGATGGAATTCCAAGCGTGGACCAGAGTTTACCTGGGAATGTAAGGATCATATGAAGGCTGAGTATCCCCAGTTGTTTGGGAATGCTATTGTCGAGACTATTGGTTAAAATCTCAGGACGAGATTTCCTAAAGGAGGGGATACTGTGACAAATGAGATTTTAGCAGGTTAGTTAAAGCCTGTATAATTCAATTTATGTTTGTCATTATGTGTTTTATGTATTTTATATGTGTATGATATGGAAGTACATGAGTGATGAATCATGGTACGTATGGAAATGAAATCATTTGAAAGCTTTGCGTTATTTTAAATGTCGTGTATACGTACTATGTATATGTAATTCATATTATATATATTAGTTTAGTATTTTATAGATTGTAGAGTACTTTCTATTTTTAAAATATTTAGAATCGAATGTTAGTTTGAAAACTAGTTAGAAAGTTCAAGGGTCAGCAAAATAATTAAAGGTTTTTACTTAGAATTAAAGTAAATGTATAATAAATAAATAAAAGAAACAAAAAATATATATATAATTAAAAGGGTGTTGTGTGACAGGGCGAACAAGGAAAAAAAAGGGAAAAATCACAATTGATTACAAACTTGTTTATGGTAATTATCTTTTCCTACGCCTATAAATACAAATCATAACTTAAACAAAAATCACTTTTTCCTCACCTCCTCTCCATCCTTGGCCCGTGAACAGCACAAAGAACAAAGGGAAACCCAAATTTTTTTAGGGTTTTGATTTTCCAGAGTTAAGGTAATGTTTTCTAAATCCTTTTTCAATTCAATTGATTTTATTTAATGTAACAATCATTAAGGATGGATTAGGTTATTTTAAATAATCTGTAATTAAGAGTTTTGAATCATCAAAAATCGTTGTATAGGGTTAATAATTAGTGGTTTTGGGTAAGTTAATTTATCCTAGAATTCCGGAATAGAAATCTGCAAATTTTAGGTCATCTTGCAGAGCCATATCTCGGTCATACGAATAGCTTTTTATATTATTTATTATTGAGCCAGAAAAATAACACAGAGAGTAACTTTCCAACCCAAGTGGTTTCATGAATCAAAAAGGTGAGTGAAAGTTATCAAATTAAAACAAACAAGATTCGATTGTCAAAACTGAGTTTCGTGGCCAGATCAGAGTTGTGTTTTTGTGAGGAGTCAAAAAACCAAATCAAAACGTATTTTAATATTAATGGCCTGCTACTGTAGCAAGTTCATGAATGTTTTATTATTTTTTAGAATTTTTATAGAATTTTCCTAAGTGTTTAAATGGGTCTGCTCAAGCTAAACCTTTTGAAGGTCGAATCAGGTCAAATTCTGGACACTTTGTGATGTTGAATTTTTATAAAATGGTTACAATCACTATTATTTTTATCCAAAAATCATAGAAGCTCACAACTAATTGGGGAGATATGAGATGTGAGGAGGAGAACCAATTAGGTGTTTACGTATTTTATTTAGAGTCATCTTGTGACTATAAAAACTGAGTAAAAAGCAGAAAGTTGAGAAGTAAAGTTTTTTGAGGTAACTTTGAGGTTACAAGTATAGAGATATAGAAGAGTTGAATCCCAGATAGGATATAGAGTATCCATCGTTGTGATTGTAATCGACATGGGTGTGTGACCTAATCGATGGTAACTAAATGTTTTTATTTTTGTTTAGATTCTTTGCAAGATTAAGTGAAGAAATTTTAATTTGCTTTGCATCAGGTGAGTTTTACAGTCCTACTTTTTACTTATATTTCTGGGAATGGAAATGATGAAAAACAGTTTTTGAATTATGAACCGTGATATATGTTTTTAAGTGATCGAACTATATGTAATGTATGTGCTATTGCTATGTGCACTCGTGCATAATCACAGTCCTTAAATTACCATATCAGGGCAACCAACTCCTGCCATTTAAGCATAGAGTTCCATCCGCCGGGGTTTCAACTTCTCCTCCAGTATATCCTTCCTGATCATACCTCCTACATTTTCGTTTTTGACATTTTCGGGTTTCTGTGCTTCAATTTGAGCTTCTCGGATTTGTTTAGGAAGAGCCAAGCCAATAGTCATAACTAAGGCTCGAACTCTTAATGGTTTAATTCGCTCCTTCCTGTTCAAAGCATCAACAATAACATTTGCTTTCCCCGGGTGATAACGAATCTCACAGTCGTAATCACTAAGCAACTCTAACTAATGATGTTGCCTCATGTTCAACTCTTTCTGATTAAGAATGTGTTGTAAATTCTTGTGATCAGTGAACACCGTACACCTGGTTCTGTACAAATAGTGCCTCTAAATCTTTAGAGCAAACGCTACTGATCCAAGTTCCAAATCATGAGTCGTATAGTTTTCCTCATGAATTTCTAATTGGCGTAATGCATAAGAAATTTCTTTCTCTCTTTGTATTAATACAACACCTAATCCCTTATGCGAAGCATCACAATAGACTACGAAATCTTTGTTTCTTTCAGGTAAAGGCAGAATTGGCGCACTGCACAACTTCTGCTTTAATAACTGGAAGGCAGCTTCCTGCTTGTCTCCTCAATCGAACTTAACTCCTTTCTGAGTAAGCTTGGGCATCGACTTGGCGATCTTCGAAAATCCTTCGATGAATTTTCGGTAATAACGTCGGTGCCTTAGGAGATGCCCGATCTTTTATGGATTTGATCTTGGCGGGGTCCACGTGAATGCCTTGACTATCAATCACGTAACCGAGAAACTGTACTTTGGAAATCCAAGATTTACACTTTGAAAATTTTTGATATACAATTCCTCCTTCTTAAGCAATTCCAGAATTGCCTTAAGATGTTCTTCGTGTTCCTTCTTGTTCTTTGAAAAATTAGTATATCATTAATAAAGACGATCACAAACTTATCCAAATATGGTTTGCACACCCTATTCATGAGATCCATAAATATCGCCGGTGCGTTCGTCAAACCAATTGGCATAACTTGGAACTCGTAATGACCATACCGAGTTTTGAATTCCGTTTTCGGAATATCTTCTTCCAGTACTCGAAGCTGGTGATAACCTGATCGCAGTTCTATCGTAGAATAAACACTAGATCCTCGTAGTTGATCAAACAAATTGTCGATCCTTGGGAGTTGGTAACGATTCTTTACCCTCAGCTTGTTCAGTTCTCGATAGTCGATGCACATTTGAAATGATCCATCCCTCTTCTTGATAAACAAGACTGGAGCTCCCCAAGATGAGGAACTGGGTCTTATAAAGCCTTTGTCAGATAGTTTCTGCAGTTGCTTCGACAACTTTTTCATTTCAGACGGCGCTAATCGATAAGGGACCCATGCTACAAATGCAACACTAGGTACCAGATTGATTTGAAATTCCACTTGTCGAGTCGGAGGAAGACCCGACAAGTCCTCTGGAAATACTTTAGGGAAAATCTCAAATTGTTGGTACATCCTCAAGTCGTTTCTCCTTCGACTTGTCTTTAGTCTCCTTTGTAGTAACATGTGCCAAAAAGACCTGACATCCTTTTAGCATGTACTTCTGTGTTTTAGTGCACGAGATGATGTTCAGTCGAGACTAGTTTGCGCGGTTGCTTTCGTTGCTACGAATAATCAACGTTTTATTTCCGAATGGAACACGAACGATCTTTTCGTCACAACCAATGACGGCCTAGTATATCGCCAACCAATTCATACTAATTATGATGTCGAAACTACTAAATTCTACGACATTAAGTCGATGTTGAATGGGTGATTTAGTAAATTCTCTAATGGCGAGCAAATTTGATGGCGAATTTCCCTAGGGCGACTGGTGATGCGTCTCGGCTTCTCGGCTTAAGATTTGGTATAAGATGAGGCCAATTTTATAGGAAGATGGAGTGAAGGTCTGCTTAGTTGCTATGGTTACTAATTTGATTTCCAGAAGTAAACACGTTTTATGAATACGAACACAGTACATGATATAAGTAGGAAATTGTTTTCTTGACAAACAGTTTTTAGAGTGACTACTCTCAGCACAACATGGTACTTTTCTGAATTATACATAGTTGATCAGGCCATGTATAATTGAGGACTAACGATGCATTGCTCATTTTTGTCAAAATAGCGTTATGATTTCATAAGATTCGTGAGAGTAGTTTGTAAGAGTAAATAAGGAATCTAAGTTAATATTGACGAAAATTTTCATAATACGATAATTTGATAGATAATTTAAAGTTATCCACTTGTACAACGAGGTTCAAAAGAAAGTACAACACAAATTCCTATCGAAATTAAAGTCTAATAAAGTTTCCGCTTAGAGTTCACTAGGTAATACGGGAGGGTCCCTCCTTAGGTGTTGATGTTAGACGCCGTGGCGCTAGAGTCTTCATAAGCTTTTCCTTTCCAGTACATGTCTACACGGTTCTGAAACCTTATTGTTGGACAATTACTATTGTAGTGTCCCAAACTTCCACACTCATAACATGTGAGAGTTCGTTGATTCCTAGCAGCAGTAGGTGTCCTACAATTTCGGGTTATGTGGCCAAACTTCTTGCAATTTCCGCACTTTACAGTGCATGGTCCATTATGGTGAAATTTGCACTGGTTAAATAGAGGTAGAGATCCAACATATGCCTTCTTATTTATTGGCCAAGTAGTGTGTGCTCTAGGCACCTTATGCCCTTTGTTTTGTTGGCTCGAGCTTCCATTGTGGTTACCTTCCCACTTCCTTTTGTTGCTAGCATTCTCTGTTACCTTGTCTTCTTGTCGTTCAGTCTAGATCGTTGACTTGCGGGCCATGTTGGTTTTGGTCTCATAAATAGCAATAGCCTCAATAGCATTAGCCACTCGTTGGGCTACAACCCACTCAATTTCCTCAATACTCATCCCTTGGTTAACAGTTGTCATCATTTCCTGAAGATCACAGGGAATAAAATGTATATGAAGTTTCATCTAAGGGAAAATCTTGACACTCCGTAATCCCAACATATATGTAAGGTGAGGCCACATCATGCAGAGATATAAGATAACAGCAACCATGGCATAAATAAATCAACATCATACAGTAGCACGATCATAACCAACAACGTAGGTTAACACTTAATGCTTCGTTTTACCTGAGTAACAGAGTACAAGCTTTTCATTAACGCTACCAACCAAGTATTACTCAAGTTTAGTGGAATATAATCCAAAACGAGCTACACTGACAAATCTATTTGTCTATGGGCCAGGGTACTTCTCAAGATTCTAGATGCTAGTCTCTTATGTTATCTTTAAGTGACTTAATATTCTCTGGTGGTGGTGATACTAATGGTGGTAGTGATGATGAAGGTAGTGTAGCAGCAAACTTAGTAATGCATGCCTCAGCAGATGGTAATCGTAGAGTATGGTGTTAAATAGACATCCGTACAGTACATGATTTGGTCTCAGAAAACAAGATGATATGGTGTGGGTGGTGTAGAAGCAGACTCGTCAGTCTTAACTGCCTCTGTATCCTCAGCTTGAGGGGACAGTATCATCTATAGGTAGAGCAGAGGGGTAGGTTAGAGCTAGGTACTCCTCCTCCTCGTTCCCCTCATCCTTCTTAACATCATCATCATCATCATCATCATCAGATGACTCATTATCATCATTGTCTCCTCCATCGGCAGGATAGTCAGCAGGATTCTCCTCAGGGTCCTCCTCATCCTCCTCCGGATCGAAGTCAGCAATGTAGCCCGGTGATAGGGCTGTAGGTGAGGCATCAGCAGGTAGAGGCTGATCCTCCATTGGTGCCTCTAGCTCCTCATCAGAAACTCACTGGAATCTCTATGGCTCGGAATTAATATAGACAGACGCGTAGGTAACCGTCGATGATGAAAACATGACTGCTTGCAACGAGCAAAACTTAACTTATATAAGTATATTATATAAGACTGGTATGGTAAATATGAATATGCGCTCATGGCATAAATGAATGATGGTAAGATATCATATTCGATAGCTTAATGTTTAGGTAGCGTTTAGGACCTACGAGCTTATAGTACTACCTTGCCTAAAGAAATGTTCCCATATTTATATAAATAACCCTTATATAAATAATTGTAGAGTATGTGCGAAAGAATGCAAACTCATCTTTGTATATATCCATAATACCCTCATAGTAACGTACGTACTATAATATGAACACGTATATGAATCATGTAAGCATCTAGTAAAACTAACTAATGCAAACAACTAGTGTATGTATGTCCCGTGAAAACCCCTTTTGTATGAATGCAATGTTTGAAAACGGTTATAGTCCAGCAAATACATTTGACCTTGTTCTCTATAACCTTGGCTCTGATACCAATCTGTAACAACCCCAAATTAGGTCGCAGCAGAATATGGGTTGGAGTGGTACTTCATAGATCAATAGCACAAGATATATAAGAACGACCTTTAAAAGTGTCGTTTAAAACAGATACATTGGATTTAGCAAAATGTTTGATACAAAAGCCCGAAGCTTTACTTATTCGTTGTTAAATTATACAAAGATTCTAGTTCATAACAAATGCGTTTTCCCCAAATGTATGCAACAAATCTTTAATGCAATTGACTTCCAAAAATTATACGACCACAACATGTATCCCTTCACCTCGTGCCTTATTGATCTACTGAGAAAAAACATGCTTTAAACTCCTTCAAAATAAATGTTGGTGGATTATATGGTTTGTGAATTAAAAAAGTGTAGGACGCAATTTTCCCCGTGATAATTCATTAAATTCGTAACATCACAAAAATGTAATTACGTTTCCCTAGCTCATGTCACTGAAGCTAGACATAATGAATTGACAATATTAACTGCTACATGCCCATGAGGTCGTTCTACAAAGATCATCCCACTATCCGTCATGGTATAGTTCGTTGGCTCGGTAGTTTCGACACCAGTGATAGGATAATCAACCCGAACGGGGGAGTCACACCAAAATAGATCTATTTTAAAATTCACGTGTACCCACCAAGTGATTACCGTTCATGATTGTGGGCCACGTTGGGTTTCGCTACTTAGGCATACACGTAATCAGTTTAAATATGAAATTGTTCATTGCGTCCAATTATAAAAACAAGCAAGTTCTCACCCTAAAAACTTATAAATCATTTTAAAATCGTAAAACGTGGTGCTATGAACTACAATTTGGTTGGGATTGAGTTTAACAAATGTAAATCTCACAGAAATGCGTCACAAATATGCCCGAAGGCAAACCTAATCTATTTTAGGTCGTATGGGTACGAAGTACTTCTGAATACAACCTACTAACCATATAGAATTCTATATTGAACATCAACCATATAATAAGTGTTTGTGAAATAATGTTTAAATTGCATTTGATAAATAAATACCATGTATTTGAACTCGTATAATCGTTAAACAGTTCAATCGCCTTTGTAAAATAATATTTATAAAGTTTAAAATAAGTATAAATATTATTTAAGTGATTCTAAAATGTTTCGCAAATTTTTTTATTAAAAACGAACCAACACTATTCACGTCAGGAAATAGTGCACAAGTTATAAAATAGTGCGTAACTTTCTCGTTTTAAGCCCGTTTGGGATGTTTCTTACGTCCATGTTTTCGTATTAAGACGAGTTATCAAAATATTACATTTTTATATTTTTAGTCCCCTGATGAACAGTGGTTTTTACTGTTCATGACAGTTTATAAATTTATTTTTATAGAATTAATTATCGTAAAACCCGTAAATGTCGTATTTTATTCGTTATAGCTCCGTTTTTAGCGATTCTTTCGAGCACGTCTTTGTTATTAAAAGTTCTATCATATTAATGATGTTTTCAAAATGTTCATGTCTGAGATGAACAGTAACTTTTATAAAATTATTTTTATAAAAGTATTTATTATCGTAAACTCGCGAAATTCATAACTCCTTCGTTATTGATTGAAAATTTTTGATTCTTATTATTTTGGAATCCTAAAAATATGTGTAATCTGATAAAAATAACCAACCTTATATATCAGTAGTATTTTGTAACTTGTTTTTATAAAATTTCTTTTATAAACCCGTTTATTATCGCGTAACTTGTAAATTACGTATCTCCTTCGTTATAAATCGGTTTTTTGAGTTCTCTACATGCCTACGATCCTTGTAACATGTAGTATTTAATAAAAATATAAAATAAATGAGTTAAAAATCGAATTTGATCAGACCCTTTTGGGTTTTTGTTAAAAACTTGTTTAAACTTGATTTTTGTAACTTTCTAGTTTAACCACTTGGTTACAAGTCCATTACAACCTTCAACATCACATGTCTTACATCCTTAGGGTCTCTAGTCCATGATTAGTCCATATATTGTCCAAGAATCACAAGATCCAAATGTGTACATACTTATTTATCCATAAACTTTCATAAGTAACTTTTTATACTTTTATCTATATATGCTTTACATAACTTAACCAACACTCATATAGTGTATATACTTGCTTGTTATCATGATCTATGACATCCATATATCATATGACAAAGTTTACTAAAATCATAAACAAGTGTAAAAATCTATTTTTTACAAGTAAATAAGTTCCTAGATGGTGATTAACTACATAGCCATTATATACACATAAAATCATGAATGTAAAGAGATTAAGGTTTTTAGGTAACCTTAATATTAAGTAGGATGATGAACAATATGACCTAAACCTTTGTTTAGCTACTTAACCCAAGCTTACAACACTTGAAAACCCTAACTTCAACAAAACCCTAAACTTGAACCTTTCTTGATTAACACTTGTAAACCTTAAACCAAACCTTCAAACCTTCTTGGGTTATATTAGATATGATTTAGGAATGATTAGAAATGTTGGAAATAAAAATTGTATGGATGGCTTGTGTTGCTCATTTTGAGCTGTGGCATATAGAGAAGGAAATGGGAGAGTTTTGTGGTTTTTCACTTGGTAAAATAAAAGAGTATGTGTTTACTTTCAATATGTAAGGCATTATATACACTAAGGATCTAGTTGAGATCAAGACTAGATGCATGAAAGACATGGTGAGGGAATTAAGGAAGAGTTGGTCATTTTTCCTAGTGAAAGTCTTGTGATTTAACTAGTTGTTGTAGGTACAAGTCAAGTTGCAAGAAAATGAGATATTTCTCTTGGTCTATCACACCAAATCCGGCCATAGGTGGATACATATGATGAAAACTTGTAAATTTTGGGTATTGGGTACAATTGTGGGTATTTGTTGAAGCGTAGAAAAGTTTTGGTGGTTCCGGGTATGCCTAAACGTATTTTATCGCGAAACGTAACCAATTTACGTAACCAATAAAAATAAAATGAACAAAGTTAATAATTATCCTCAAAATAATTACTTAACACTTGCTTGATGTAAACATTTAATTGTGTGATGCCCGTTTACATTGAATGACAATTTTTAGCTTACGCGATTTAACTTAACGGTTACGATTTAAAAGCAAACGCGTACAACACTAAAAATAAATAGTGAATTTCTTGACGTCATAAATGACCCTAAAACATGGGGTGTTATAGTCTTCCCCCGTTAAATGAGCCTTGTCCTCAAGGCTTAAGACGCGACACCTGACGCCAGTGCGGTCTTTGTGAAGAGATGTGAATATTTCTTTCGAAATTGATTCTCGTGTTCCTATGTAAACTCAGGGCCTCGCCTAGAGTTCCATCGAACCTTGACAATTGGGATACGGCTTTGTTTCAATCGTTTAATGTCACGATCCATGATTACTACTGGTTCCTTGACAAAATGAAGCTTGTCATTAATATGAAGTCCATCCAACGGAACGGCTAATGGTTCGTTGGCATGGCACTATTTCAAGTTGGATACATGGAACGTATTGTGAACCTTGCTCAACTCTTGAGGAAGCTCAAGCTTGTAAGCAACGGCTCCAACCTTTTCCAACACCTTGAATGGTCCGACATACCTAGGGTTTAACTTCCCCCGTTTGCCAAAATGTACGACCCCTTTCCAAGGCGAAACCTTAAGCATAACACTATCCCCAACTTGAAATTCCATTGGCTTACGCTTTAAATCGGCGTAACTCTTTTGCCTATCACATGCGGCTTGTATTCTTTGCTTGATCTGGACGATCTTCTCGGTCGTCTCTTGAACTATTTCTGGACCGGTGAGTTGAACTTCTCCAACCTCGGCCCCACACACAGGTGAACTACACTTTCGACCGTAAAGTGCTTCAAATGGTGCAGCCTTGATGCTAGCGTGATAACTGATGTTATATGAAAACTCGACCGATGGCAAAAGGTTAACCCAACCCTTTCCAAAGTCGATCACACAAGCACGCAGCATATCCTCGAGAGTTTGAATAGTCCTCTCGCTTTGTTCGTCAGTTTGTGGATGGTACACAGTACTCATATCCAGACTAGTACCCAAAGCCTTCTGAAGTGACCTCCAGAAATTTGATGCGAACCTAGGGTCGCGATTCACAAATGATTGAGACAGGTATCCACGCCTCGTGACTACCTCCTTTAGGTACATTCTTGCTAGTTTCTCCATGGGATTAGTTTCCCTCATTGGTACAAAGATGGCAGACTTAGTAAGTCGGTCAACAATCATCCAAATGGTATCACAACCTTGTGACGACTTAGGAAGCTTCGTGACAAAATCCATGGTGATATTGTCCCTCTTCCATTAAGGTATCTCGGGTTGCACCAACAAACCCGATGGCCTTTGGTGTTCAGCCTTGACCTTAGTACATGTCAAAACATTTGCTAGCTTAGGTGGCAATGTCGGCCTTCACATTGGGCCACTAATATAGCTTCTTCATGTTCTTGTCAGAACCCGGATGAATAGAGTATTTTTGACTTGTGGGACTCGTGCATAATCACAGTCCTCAAATTACCATATCAGGGCAACCAACTCCTGCCATTTAAGCATAGAGTTCCATCCGCACGGGGTTCCAACTTCTCCTCCGGTATATCCTTCCTGATCATACCTCCTACATTTTCGTTCTTGATGTTTTCGGGTTTCTGTGCTTCAATTTGAGCTTCTAGGATTTGTTTAGGAAGATCCAAGCCAATAGTCATAACTAAGGCTCGAATTCTTAATGGTTTAATTCGCTCCTCCCTGCTCAAAGCATCAACAACAACATTTGCTTTCCCCGGGTGATAACGAATCTCATAGTCGTAATCACTAAGAAACTCTAACCAACGATGTTGCCTCATGTTCAACTCTTTCTTATTAAGAATGTGTTATAAATTCTTGTGATCTGTGAACACCGTACACCTGGTTCCATACGAATAGTGCCTCTAAATCTTTAGAGCAAACACCACTGCACCAAGTTCCAAATCATGAGTCGTATAGTTCTTCTCATGAATTTTTAATTGGTGTGATGCATAAGCAATCACCTTCTCTCTTTGCATCAATACAGCACCCAAACCTTTGATCGAAGCATCGCAGTATCCAATAAAATCTTCGCTTCCTTCAGGTAAAGCCAGGATTTGTGCACTACACAACTTTTGCTTAATCAATTGAAACGCTGCTTCTGCCTTGTGACCCCAATCAAACTTAACTCCTTTCTGAGTAAGCTTGATCATTGACTTGGCAATCTTCAAAAATCCTTCGATAAATTTTTGGTAATACCTAGCAAGACCTAAAGATTGACGAATCTCCGTTGGTGTTTTAGGAGATGCCCTAATCTTTTATGAATTCGATCTTGGCGGGATCCACGTGAATGCCTTGACTATCAATCACGTGACCAAGGAACTGTACTTTGGGAATCCAAAATTTACACTTAGAAAAATTTGGCATACAATTCCTCCTTCTCAAGCAATTCTAGAATTGCCTTAAGATGTCCTTCGTGTTCCTTCTTGCTCTTTAAAAAATTAATATATATCGTCAATAAAGACGATCACAAACTTATCCAAATATGTTTTACACACCCGATTCATGAGGTCTATAAATACCTTCGGAGCGTTTGTCAAACCAATGGCATGACTTGAAATTCATAATGTCCATATGGAAATCTGAAGGCGGTATTTGGAATGTCTGCTTCACAAACCCCCAGTTGATGATAACCCAACCTCAGGTCGATATTCGAGTAAACACTCAACCCTTGAATTTGATCGAACAAATCATAAATTATCGGGAGCGAATAACGGTTCTTCACCGTCAGCTTATTTAATTCCCGATAATCGATGCACCTCCAGAATAGTGTTGATGAAGAGGTGTAAATGCTCATCTTAATCCTCCTAATACGTGTTAAGTCAATTTGTTATCTTGATGTAGAATTTTATTGGCACGGGTCTCAATTCCTTGATGATGTTTAACTTGCCGACGGTTTATCCTAGGGTGACTAATGATATGTCTTCGCCTTTTTGGCCTAGGATTTTGTATAAAATGATGTCGACTTTATATAGTAAAGTGGTGTTGGTAAAAAAAATGTATACGTGAACAGTAACCCCAACGGCTAATAAACAGTAACCTCAAAGGTTACTTTCTCTTTTTAAATACCAAATTTTTATCCTCCATTTCTCTACACAACACTAAATCTTTCACTTAAATTTTCTCTTATCCAATCCTAAAAAATGTTGCATATCATTACACTCTTGGCTATGGCGAGCGCGGTAGCACTCGGCATTTATCTTGCCTACGTCCCATACGAAGAATAATTTCAGTATCTGGCCTTTATTCTAGCGATTCTCGTGCCCCTCATCGTTCTTGCTATCGGCGTGGATCTCTTTTGGAAGGAATAGATATTATTGCTAGGGGAAGGTTGTAATAAAACTCGTATTTCCTTTATGTTGTTATGTAATCTTACTTCTAAGATAATAAATGGATGTTGTGGCAATAAACCTATTGGTTATTATTTTTTATTTTATTTTTGCCTTTCGATAATTTCGTTACCACGCTTGGTAACTCGTTTGCATTCCCCTTCTAAGTTGTTTTAACTTGAGCGTTCAAGAGTAGTGACGTTGGTATAATATTTATTGTTGCGTCTAAGGCTCGACTTCTAGTGGCTTTATTCGTTCCCTTCGGCTTAACGCGTCAGTTATAACATTTTTTTAAAGTGGGGTAAGTATTTACCTAGTTATTATGATTATTAGTTTGGTTCCTTGTGATAAATACGTTTTATGAATACGCACACAAAACTTGACATAAATAGAAAATTGTTTCTTGACAAGAAGTTTTAAGGTGACTACTCTCAGCATGGCATGGTCCTTCCTGAATTATACATAGTTGATCAGGCCATGTATAATTGAGGACTAACGATGCATTGCTCATTTTCGTCAAAATAGCGTTATGATTTCATGATATTTGAGAGAGTAGTTTGCAAGAGTAAATAAGGAATCTAAGTTAATATTGACAAAATTTTCATAATACGATAATTTGATAGATAATTTAAATCATCCACGGGTACAACGAGGTTCAAAAGAAAGTACAATACAAATTCCTATCGGAATTAATGTCTAATAAGGTTTCCGCTTAGAGTTTACTAGGTAATACGGGAGGGTCTCTTCTTAGGTGTTGATGTTAGACATCATGGCGCTAGAGTTTTCATAAGCTTTTCCTTTCCCATACATGTCCACACGGTTCTGAAACCTCACTAGTGGACAATCCCTTTTGTAGTGTCCTAGCTCTCCACACTCATAACAGGTGACTTCAGCTTTCAGTTTTGCCATTGAGGGCCTTGGTTTTGTCTTCGGGCATGAGATCCTATAATCTCTTGCTTGGTGACCCCTCCACTTGCAATTTTCACACCTTGCCGCACACAGGCGAATGTGGTGAAACTTGTACTTGTTACACTGAGGTAGAGATCCAAGGTATTCCTTCTTGTAGTTTGTCCCAACAGAGTGTGCTCTAAACACCTTATGCTCTTTGTTTTGTTGTTGATTTGGGCTTCCATTTTGTTCACCTTCCCACTTCCTCTTGTTGCTAGCATTCCCTACTACTTTGTTTTCTCGCTATTTGGTTTGGTTTATTGACTCATAGATAGCAATAGCCTCGATAACATTAGCCACTTGCTGGGCTACAATCTGCTTAATTTCATCGACACTCATCCCTTGATTAACAGTTGCCATTATTCTTCAAGGCATAAGAAAATATAATACCCGTTAGATTTCATGCAATCATAACGTGACATGACATATGCACCATAAATAAAATGAGATCACATCACACAGTGAAACAATCAACACAAGATCGACATAACATAATACATCCAGCAGAAATAACTTATATGAGTATATTATATAAGGCTCTTATTGTAATATACGTAATATATTATAAACACGTATATCAATTATGAATGCAACTAGTATAACTAACTAATGCAACAACTAGTGTGTGTGTCCCGTAAA
>BQNB010052929.1:2542-13252 GCA_026074375.1 Tanacetum coccineum | reverse complement strand
TAATTTATAATAGACCTAACAAACTAGATCTGTCTTATTATGGTCTTGATGAATTCAAAGAGCCTGAATTCAAAGGCTATGGTTTTAAGAATAGTAAGAAAGAGTCTACTGTTGGTTATGAAAATGTTGTGGGTCTAACACTAGTAAGAGTGTTAGTGAAGTAGAACCTAAAGAAGTTAGGAAGAATAATGATGCTCTAATTATTGAGGATTGGGTGTCAGATGATGAGGAACAAGATGAGTCTAAGACTAAGCCTGAAAAGAAAAATGTTATTCCTACTGCTGCTAAAATAGAAAAACTAGTTAAAAAGTTAGTTAGGTATGCAGAAATGTATAGATCACAAAATCCTAGAGGGAATCAGAGAAATTGGAATGGTCAGAAGTCCAATCAACTAGGTAGTGAATTTGTGATGTATAACAAGGCTTGTTTTATTTGTGGGAGCTTTAATCATGTGCAGAGAAATTGTACTTACCATCAAAAGAAAAAAGTGGTATGTGGGAACAATTACAACAGGGTGGATAATTACTATTATGCTAAGACCTCACACCATAGAACCCACAAAAATGAGACTCCAAGAGCAGTTTTGCTGAGAACTGGCCTAAAACCTCTTAGTACTGCTAAGTCAGTTTATACTGCTCACCCAAAACCAACAGTGCATTGTGCTAGACCAAAAACTCATTTTTTCAAGTCAACACAATCTACTGTCCATAGGCCCTTTTATAAGAAACCAACATTAACTAACAGGCATTTTAATCATAAGGTTAATACTGTTAGGCCTAGAATAGTTAATACTGCTAGGTCATACAGAACACCTATTAATACTGTTAGGGCTAGAGTAATTAATACTGTTAGGCAAAATAGAACATCAGTTAATGCTGCCAGGGCAAATAGGTTCAATGCTGTTAAGCCCTCAGCATGTTGGGTTTGGAGACCTATCAAACCCAATAGTGCATCAATCACTTTGAACATATATAACTACATTGATGCACGGGGCAGATCCAAGTCAATAATGGCTTGGGTCCCAAAAGGAATCTAATTTCCTTATTCTTTTGTGCAGGGCAAGCCACAACATGATGATAAAGGATTTGTTGTCTTCAATCTTATGGAAATCATGGCTATTTGCCATTTCAAATCCATCTCTTCCAAATCAAACTTATCAACCTGTTCAAGATCTTCATGATTCAATTGTGGACCACTTGATTGATTAGCAAAGAAAGAGTACTTGAGTTCATCAGTGTATGATGAAGATCCTTCCTTTTATGAGTTATGGCCAGTAGAATTAGAAACACCATAAACAGTACTAACATCATTAGTACTGTTAGTGCTTTTAAAAGAAACAAATGCCACATGCTATGTGCTAGAAGATGATGCAGTAAAGCCTTTAATATCAGACTTAAAGACTCTAAGGTTGTTATAGAGATCATCAAAACTAAGAGTACCTACTCCTAGCTTGGTCCCCATTATCAAGTATACTTGGGACCAGGAAGCAGGTAAAGACCTAAGAAACTTCTGATTGGTATCTTCAGTGGAGACACTTGCACCATGAATCTCAAGTTGACTCAGTAAACTCTGAAACCTGTCATAACCTTTGTGCAATCCTTCTGAGTTGGATACAGAAAAACTTTCAAATTGTTTCTTGAGAATGTATTTCTGCATCTTCTTAGATTCATCATTGCCACCAAATCTGGATTTGATACCTTCCTACATTTCTTTAGCATCAGTCATTTTGTGAAACTTTGCTAAATGGTCTTCTGGTATAGCCATAAGCAAGGTGGTTCTTGCTTTCCTTTCTCTCTCTCTAGCTAAAATTTCTTCAGCAGTTTTGGGAGGTAAAACCTTTATTTGTCCATTTGTGTCTGTTGAGACTTGTACTGGACCATTTCCCTTTTGTATGATTTCCCATATAGGATAATCTGTATGCCCCAAGTAATGTTCCATTTTCATGGCCCATATGTCATACTCACCTTTCTTCAGAATAGGGAGTTTAATAGTTGACAGAGTGTGAGGGGCTTGTTATGTAGGTGTAACTGGTGGTGGTGGTGGTGGTGGATTATCATCATGAAATTCATCTTCTCCTGCCATTGAATAGATCTGAAAGGTAAAGGTTTATAACAGATCTGTTTTGATTCTTCTTACTCAGAGTTTCTCAACAAGCTCTGATACCACTTGTTGATCCCAATGAATAGATCTTTCTAGCCTGTTAAGGGTGGTAGCTAATCTGGATAGATCCAAACTAACTACAAGAGAAACAATAACTATGAACAATATAAGTTATGCGGAAACTAACTTATACTGCTAAGAAGAACAATGAATAAAACAGAACTTTGATTACTATTAATCTACTAGGTTACAGATTACTAACTATGAATATTTGTGAAACTTGTATATCTAACTAATGTCGTAGGGTTCCTTTTATACACTAAGGAAACCCTAATGGACTTACAAAACGCGTTAAGTGATCATGCATATCTATTCCTAATATATCTCATGCATATCACTTAAGCAGTACTATCTATATATGCTAGCAGTACTAACTTACTACTAACAGTACTAACTCTAACTGGCAGTACTAACAATGTACTGGCAGTACTAACTAATTATGTCTAACAGTACTAATTACTTAGTCTATTTTCTTGAATCTTTAGCATTCTTCACCAGCAGCACTAATTAGAACTAGCCGTAGTAACTTGTATAAGTAGCAGCACTAAGTTGTAGAAACTTTTGAAACCTAACAATCCTCCCCTAAACATGACTTGTTAACCTTCATGTTTCTTCAGTTTGAGCTTCTTGAACACTAAGAGGATGTATCCAAACACACTGCTACTCTTTAATCTGCTCTTTGATGAACTTGAACTCTTTTGTTGCTTTGTAAACTTGAAATAGTTTAGCTTCTAGTCTTTGTCATCATTATAACATCTCAGCAACTTAGCAACATAGCAATACCAACTAAGTTGGTCATGTAGTTTTTGGCAAACTACCAGCCATAAACGGATTTGATATTTTTTTACCTGTAGCCGTTTGCTCTGGAATAGTCAATGCTTCATTGCAATAACATGGTGCATTGATAACCATATATTTTTGAGTAAACTACCAACTATCAACGAATTTGAGATGTCTTTACCCAAGAGCCATTTGCTTTAGACTAGCCAACTCTTTACTGTAAAGCATTGTGAGTTGAGAGCCATATAGTTTTTGGCAAACTATCAGCCATTAACGGATTTGAGAAGTCTTTACCAGGTTTGCTCTGGACTAGCCAGTTCTTGATGTCTGTTAGACATGGTGAACTGATGACCATTTGTTGTGTGGTAATGAAACCAATACTTAAAGATCCTTCTTTCCTCCACCATGACTTCTAGCTTCATTCTTTCAATCTTAGTAACGTCAGTACCAAATTTTGGCCTGGCAGTACTAAATTTTGGACTACCAGTATTAACCTCTCAATCCTCATCCCAAAGATCATAATGAACCTTAACATCATTTTCTAACAAATCAAACTACCATTTTGCCTCCCCTGAACTTGTGATTTGCCATTAAATCTTCAAGTTTCTTTTAATGTACTCTACTGAGGATGCTTCCAAACACTTTAGTTCATTGGTCTGTTTGCTATATTATAGATTTTCATCAAAAGCTCATCTACTATCTCTGACTGTTGATGTACTCTTAGCTTGTTACATAGCATCAAAGTTGCAAGTCCTTTTGTCGGTAGATAATCCTTTTCAACCAACATAAATATATCTTGTCATTTCTCTGTAGATACATAATGAACTGCACACATATCATATAACCACCATTTCAAAGGATCATGCATATATTTCTGAAGTTCTAAAAGATTTTCTACATCTGGTTCAAATAACATCTTTAGTTCAACCCACAATTCTATCTCTTTATCTTCAGTAAGTCCTGATGAGTTGTATCTTTCTTGAACTAAGCTCCATAATTTGACCAGATCATCCCTGTTAAAATTCTTAAGCATGTCTTCAAAATCCTGATACATTTCTGTGTAATTGCCTACTCTGATGATTTTCCAAAATTGCATAGTGTCTTCAGAGTAAACTTCTCATCCAATTATTAGGTATTTGGTTTGAAGAGCTTCAACATTTATACCTGCATCTGGAACTATAATTACCATTTGATTCAGCTATTCTTGAGACAATTCATTTGTTTTTGGTTCTTTATCTGTTTGCTTTTGAACTAACTCTAAAACTTCTTCAGTTCTTTATCTTTTAGCAGGTTTTGTTTCAACATCTTGACCTGCTCTTTTTAGTCTTTGAACTTCTTCTTCAGAATCCATAGGCACAAATGAATGAATTTGATCCCATACTTTTTCAAAGATTGATCTTATATCATCATAGCTCATTCCTTTGAAATCTTTCATCCTTGTAGCCTCCTTGATTCTTCAAGTACATAATCATATTCTTCCTGACTTCAGCTACAGATCTAGGTCTATTTTGAAGAGCATGATACCTTATAACAGAAGGATCATTCCAATCAATGACATGAGCAGTATCAACTTTAGTTACAGCTTCTTTTTTTCCAGCTTTATCATATTCTTCTTGCAATTGTTTGGCAATTTCAGCATCTCTTGCAATCCTTTTTCTTTCTTCTGCATCTATCTGTTCTTGTAATCTAATGGCTTCTTTATGACTAAGCCTTTCTTGTTCTAGATGCTTCTTGGAATTCTTTTGAACATATTCATCTTCAATCATGATTGCTTTACCTTTATCTTTCCTCTTCTCTGCACTTCTTCTTATATATACCAAATTTGCAGTAGCAATACTAACCTCGGGAGTCGCACTAGCAGTACTAATTGGTACACTAGCAATATTAAGTATAGTATCAGCAATAGTAACCTCTTGTTCCCCTTTTTCACCACTTCCTTGATCTTCCACAAGCTCAGTAGGTTCTTCTATTAATTCAGTAGTCTCTTCCTCTTCTAGAAATACCTCAGTATCATCACTAATCTTTTCCTGAATCTCTGCATCATGTAGAGGAACCAAAGAAATATCAGCATCCATGTCTAATTCTTCAATCAAACTCCTCCCTTGTTTGGAATAATCCTCCTTTACAGCTTCATCTTCTGAAAGAACTATCTTTGTTCTTCTCATAGCTTTGCCTGTCTTGACTTGCTTCTCTAACTTCTTCACTCTTTTGACTAGTTTGGTAATAGCAGAACCATAAACCTTCTTGGTGTTTGTCAATTCATTCTCCAATCTTCCAACTTTATTAGTTAACTGAGTAACCAAATCTATCAATTCATTAAGTGACACACTACCCTCATCACTTCTAAGTGATTGAACACTTTGGAGAGGTGATTCATAGGGCATTGGAGCAGGCTCCTCTGCAGTAGGTGTAGTTTCTGTAATAGGTGGTGGTGAAGTTGAAGGAGTACTGACTGGTGTATGTTAAGGTGATAAGGATGGTGAAGATGTGATTCTTGAGGGAGATAGTTTAGGTGCAGTGATCATGGAAGGAAATAAAGGAATCTCTTCACCTGAATAACCCCTTGTAACTCTCTTCATGTTACTAAAAACTTTTTGGGTAAGTACAGGAGTGGGATAGGTTCTTGTGTGGGGTTGAAGAAGTCTCCTTTACTTGTTTAAACAAATTTGGATAAATCTAGGATACATCAAAAACTTATGAGGGTTATCCAAATTCTTTACCATTGCATCAAAAACGAATTTTGAGAAGTTAAAAGTTTTGTTTGTTGCCAGACAGATAATAGCAGTAGCTATATTGCTGCTAAACTGCTCCCAAGAAGTCTTTTTAGAACTCAAGCAGTGGAGGATTGTATGAATGAAAAACCTCCACTGTGGTGAAAAATTACCCTTTTGAAATGTAAGTTTATCAGAATCAGTTGCATACCCCATGAGAGCAAGTTGCTCAAATATCTCTATGTTGGGTAAAGAAGTAATTCCACCATTGTCCTCCAACTTCATATGTCTTCTTAAAGATGCTTCAGTGATGGTCTTGGCTTATCCATCTATGCTAGCAGTTAGTTCTACTTCTCTATTAACATTTGTGCTAGCAGTAGTTGTTGTCCAAAATTATTTGATAAATGAAGTATATATTGTTGGATTCTCTGTAAGGGCATAGTGAATGTGACTAGCAGTTAGGAAATTAATGATCTGATGAAACTCTGCACTTCCCTCTGGTTTCTCTAAGTATGCCACCATGTTGTGCTTGTCGCAAAACTTCAAAGTAGCCATTTGATGAATAGAAAGTTGATTAAGGTTCTGGGATATGTTTACGGATGTTTGGTAGAGTTAATTGATATTTGAGAGAGTATTTAATAGTTTAAAGTGTCACCGACTGAAGAAGATTTGTACTTAACTTGAAGAAATCTTTTAAGTTTATAGAAAGATCAAGAATTCTTCAATTAGTCAAACCCTATAGCCTATAAGCATGGCAGTTGGCGGAAATTTAGCAACAGCTAGAAATTGGGAAGGAAATTATGGGTCCAACAGTACTAATAGTCTTCTAGCAGTACTAAAATTAGCCTAGCAGTACTAACTTTAAGCCCAGCAATTTCCCTATAGCCCCTAACAGCACTAACTGTTTTGTCCCCAACAGTATTTACTTTATTATTTGTAAACTTTGCTTTTGGTGCTGTTGATTTATTAAATGGCCTTCTAATAGGTGAATGGGACTTATAAAAGTTATTTCTTAGTCTGATTTCATTCACAATGGGTCTAGCAATATTAACTTTTCTAACAGTACTAGTTTCTGCTGCTTGACTAAAAAGATTTTGTCTAGCAGTATTAACTGAAAATATGCCAGTTTTAGTTAGTACTGCTTTTGGAACAAACTTGTTTTGGTGATTTAATCTTTGCACATTGTTCCACACTGGTCTATTCTCCCCTTGACCAGTACCCTTACCCTTTTGTTTGTTCAACTCAACCTGTTTAGCCATTCTTTTCTCATGAAAGTCACAATCTCTAATAAGATTGCTAAAACTACCACATACAAAACATGCCTTTTTAGTGAAACCATATCCCAAACCCAGCATTTTGTCATTAAACCATTCTAGTCTCTCTTGTTAACTTTAGGACTTGGACTACAGGTGTTTTGTTCTTTAACAGTTTCCCTAGGAGTTTTTACATGCTTAATAGTATTAACAAAAGCAAAACTAGGTTTTTCCTGTTCTTTTGAAGGTTCAATCACATATTCATCATCACTGTATGACTCATACTCCTCAATGATAGGAGCATCAGACCAATCTTTAGGTTGACTAACAACTTTGGGTTCAACTACAACTGGCTCAGGCACAGATTCAAGTGTTTCTACACTAGAATTGGTTTCACAAGAGTCAAATTTGACTTATCTATTCCAAAATCAGATTTAGGGG
This sequence comes from Tanacetum coccineum, assembly GCA_026074375.1. NCBI lineage: Eukaryota > Viridiplantae > Streptophyta > Magnoliopsida > Asterales > Asteraceae > Tanacetum > Tanacetum coccineum. The sequence goes on along the minus strand of BQNB010052929.1, from coordinate 5,907 downwards.
GCATGTAGTTTCGTGTCATTGGAGGGGGAACTACATGCATTCCTTCAACTTTTGCAAATCTATCATACACAATACTATCTTCTACATCACTTAACCTACTATCAAATACACTTTCAAGAACTTCTTTTCATAACTTAAGACACCTTCATGTATTTGATTTCTATACCCAAGCCCAGATTTGTCCCTAGTACTCATCTAACTATTTAGCAGTTTACTAAGGCCTTTAGAAGAACTTTGAAAATTCTCAAGTTTGGTTTTTAATTCTTATTTTTCTTTTACAGCTTCTGCTAATAGTTTCTTATGATATGTAAGCACATTAGTTTTTTCATCTAAATCAATTTTCATAAATCTAATCTTTTCCTCATACCAAAGTTGATTTTTCTAATGAGCCTCTACCTTTTTTAAAGCTTGAGTATAGGCTTGAATTTCTATACTAGCATCACCAAGTTGTTCTCTTTGTTCATCATATAATTTTTTAAGTTTAGCATATGATTCAACACATTCTTTTGAACAAGATGTTACCTCAGTGTTTGAGCCTGAATTGCTGTAAGCCATCAAAGCAAAGTTCTCTTGCTCATCCTCTGCATGACCAGTCCAATCAACACCTTCCCCATTAAGAGTTACCAAAGATTTAGGTTCCTCATGTTTTCCAGGTCTCCTCCCATTGTATTTTGCTTTATATCTAGTATTCCCTGCATCTCTTCTTCTACTTTCTTAATTTCCTTTTGATCTGCACTCTCTAGCAAAGTGCCATGTGTTATGGCAATTGAAGCACTTAACCTTGGTCTTGTCAAAGCCAACTGGTTCCTTGGCATCAAACTGCAGCCTTCTCCCTGTCTTATTGTAAAACTTCTTCAGTCTTATGGAAATCATGGCCACTTGCCATTTCAAGTCCATCTCTTCTAAATCAAATTCATCAACCTGTTCAAGATCTTCATGATCCAATTATGGACCACTTGATTGATTAGCAAAGAAAGAGTACTTGAGTTCATCAATGTATGATGAAGGTCCTTCTTTTTATGAGTTATAGCCAGAAGAAGTAGAAACACCATAAGCAGTACTAACATCATTAGTACTGTTAGTGATTTTAGAAGAAACAAATGCTACATTATGTGTGCTGGAAGATGATGCAGTAGAGCCTTTAATATCAGACTCAAAGACTCTATGATTGTTATAGAGATCATTGAAGCTAAGAGTATCTACTCCTGGCTTGGTCCTTATAATCAAGGATACTTGGGACCAGGAAGCAGGTAAAGACCTAAGAAACTTTTGATTGGCATCTTGAGTGGAGACACCTGCATCATGAATCTCAAGTTGACTCAGAAGACTTTGAAACCTGTCATAACCTTTGTGCAATCCTTCTGAGTTGGATACAGAAAAGCTTTCAAATTGTTGCTTGAGAATGTATTTCTGTATCTTCTTAGCTTCATCATTGCCACCAAATCTAGATTTGATAGCTTCCCATATTTCTTTAGCATCAGTCATTTTGTGAAACTTTGCTAAATGGTCTTCTGGTATAGCCATAAGCAAGGTTGTTCTTGCTTTCCTTTCTCTCTCTCTAACTAAAATTTCTTCAGCAGTTTTGGGAGGTAAAACCTTTATTTGTCCATTTGTGTCTGTTGAGACTTGTACTGGACCATTTACCTTTTGTATGATTTCCCATATAGGATAATCTGTATGCCCTAAGTAATGTTCCATTTTCATGGCCCATATGTCATACTTACCTTTCTTCAGAATAGGGAGTTTAATAGTTGACACGGTGTGAGGGGCTTGTTGTGTAGGTGTAACTGGTGGTGGTGGTGGTGGATTATCATCATGAAATTTATCTTCTCCTACCATTGAATAGATCTGAAAGGTAAAGGTTTATAACATATCTGTTTTGATTCTTCTTACTCAGAGTTTCTCAACAAGCTCTGATACCACTTGTTGATCCTAATGAATAGATCTTTCTAGCCTGTTAAAGGTGGTAGCTAATCGAGATAGATCCAAACTAACTACAAGAGAAACAATGACTATGAACAATATAAGTTATGCAGAAACTAACTTATACTGCTAAGAAGAACAATGAATAAAACAGAACTTTGATTACTACTAATCTGCTAGGTTACAGATTACTAACTATGAATATTTGTAAAACTTGTATATCTAACTAGTGCCGTAGGGTTCCCTTTATACACCAAGGAAACCCTAATGGACTTACAAAACGCGTTAAGTGATCATGCATATCTATTCCTAAAGTAGTACTATCTATATATGCTAGCAATACTAACTTACTACTAACAGTACTAACTCTAACTGGCAGTACTAACAATGTACTAGGAGTACTAACTAATTATGATTAACAATACTAACTACTTAGTCTATTTTCTTAAATCTTTAGCATTCTTCACCAACAGCACTAAGTAGAACTAACAGTAGTAACTTGTATAAGTAGCAGCACTAAGTTACAGAAACTTCTGAAACCCAACACACTTCAACATCAACCTTTCTATAGCAGATCCAAGGGGTGATCAAGGCCTTTATACCTCGAAGAATTCCACCAGAAGTCCAAGGGAGATCACACTTAACTTACTTCAAGCAAGAAAGAAACAAATCATTATACTAAGCTTGGGAACGGTATAATGATTTGCTATACAAGTGCCCAACCCATGACAAAAATAGCCATCACAAGGTAAACATCTTTTATATAGGTTTGAACACTATGAACCATCAATTGCTTGATTCGCAGGGACCAATTTCTGGGATGACACCAACTCAAGCTCTGACGGCAATACAAACTATGGCTGACCACTCTCAAAAGTGGCACGATGGGACATCAAGCAGAAACATGAGCAGCAGTAGTGATACCGATGAACATGTTGCAGTCATAAGTAAACTGGATAACTTAGGACGCGACATGAAGAAGCTAAAAGAAAATGTTCATGCAATCCATGTTCGATGTGAAATCTATGAAGGACCTCACCTTGACAAAGAATGTCCTCTCAACGAGGAAGTCAAACAGGTGGATGAGGTCAAGTATGGTGAATTTAGGCGCCCCGCTCCTTTCAACAAAATTAGTAGAGCCAAGTTTCGTGTAGGTCCACTGGGATACTACACTCATACAGATAATCAAACACCATATGGAGAAAAGAGACCAAACTTGGTCGAAACAATTATTAAGTATATGGAAGGAGCTGCCGAAAGACAAGCAGAATAGGATGAATGGCTGAAAACTTTTTGTCAAAACACTAAGAAAAGCCGAATTGATCATGATAAAATCATCCAAAAACTCGAATCTCAAGTAAAAACCTTAGCCTCCGAAGTAAAAATAAAGGTAGCAAAACTCAAAGAATGTAAAACGATCTTTGCTAATGACGGGACACCTT